>APFE031667982.1:67003-101678 GCA_000404065.3 Pinus taeda
GCAATGAAGGATTTGGGTGCTGTAAAACAAATCCTTGGTATGAGAATAACTAGAGATAGGAAGAATCACAAATTAACATTGTCTCAAAGTGAGTACATAGAAAAGGTGTTGAAAAGGTTTAATATGCATAATGCAAAACTAATTAGTATACCTTTTGTTAGCCATTTCAAATTAAGTAATGACGAGTGTCCCAAGACTCAAGAAGAAATGGCTCATATGTCTAAAGTTCCATATGCATTAGCAGTTGGAAGCTTAATGTATGCAATGGTATGCACAAGGCCTGATATTTCACATGCAGTGGGAGTTGTAAGTAGGTACATGAACAATCCAGGAAAAGAACATTGGATGGTAGTGAAGTGGATTCTCAGGTATTTGAGAGGTTCCACAAATCAAGCATTATGCTTTGGTGGTTTAAACATTGCTCTACAGGGATACGTTGATGCAGATATGGTGGGTGATAAAGATAACAAGTGGAGAACAACAGGGTATGTGTTTATTATAGGTGGAACAACTATCAGTTGGGTCTGAAAAATGCGAAGTGTTGTTGCACTCTCAACAACAAAAGTAGAGTATGTTGCTGCTATAGAGGCTAGTAAAGAAATGATTTCGTTACAAAGGTTTCTGGATGAATTGGGTAAGAAGCAAGAGTTGGGCAAGTTATACAATGATAGCCAGAGTTCCATACATCTTACAAAGAACTCTGCATTTCATTCCAAGACTAAACATATACAACTCAAGTACAATTCCATACGGTTAGCGTTGGAAGATGGAAAGTTGAAGCTCGAAAAGATACACATTAGCCAAAATCCTGTAGATATGTTAACAAAAGTTGTAACCAGGGAGAAACTGAGAATCTGCTCAGTTTCAATTGGTCTTCAAGTATGATGAAGAAGATGAGAAACAACCAAGTCCAAAGTGGAGTCATTGTCCAGCAAATGAAGCAACGGTGGAGTTTTTATAATTAGTCTCCAAGTGGGAGATTTTTGGGTGTGGAGCATGATTATCTTCTGTATTCTAAGGTATCACAGCATTGGACCCCAGTTCATAATGGGGAGGCAATGCCGCCTGTAAAATATTCACTGCAGGGGGGGTCCAATGGGGGGCAACTACGACCTTTGGGAGCCCCCCCGGTGGGGGGGTCGGGGGCAGCACCCTCGAAGCTAAAAATAGATGTAAAATTGCCTTGTAAAATGTTGTAATTTCATAGTCAATCTGGGCCATTCATTAGGTGGAGATCTAACAATAGAAATTATGTTTAATTTAGGGTTTTTTGCTTTAGAAGGAAACCCCTCACTATATATGATGGAATTATATTACGTCCATGTAGATTTGTATTCTGAGTGAGGAAGAGAGAGGAGATTGAGAGCGAAGAGGGAATTACAACGGATCTATTGTAGGTTGTATCTCTTCAGTTTGTTGGATAATATAAAAGGAAGGACTGGTTGTTTCTTCGTGGACATAGCCCAATCTGGGTGAACCACGTATATCTTTGTTTCTCTTGTTTTATGCATTTTCCATTTTTATATTTCTACAATATTTTATGTGTTCCATTGGTTTGTAATATATAATTTTCTAACAACCTTTCCCTTAGAAATTGATGTTAATAAGCTTGGTAGATTATTAGATGATATATACAACACTATTACTCATCAAGGACTAAGTTCACAAAGGAGAGAAGAGATGTTACCACACTAAACTCCTTCCAAGGGAGACATCCCAACAATATGCATGATAAGATGTGAATTATAACCTCTAAAGTGCATGCCATCCTCCATCATCAAGCATGCACCAAGTCAACACCTTCAAAGATGGCACGTGTGAAGTCTCCAAGAGGTGGATGTTTGTTAGCAATGGCATAAAAGTAAGGTCTCAATATGTGAATTTTCATAGCATTCAACCATCTCCATGAAAGAAGGGACGATCTCCAAAAATACACCTTCACAGTTGTGCCAAGGCACTTCTCCAAGATGGCACGTGTGGACAAATAATGCATTTGGGAATTTGTAAGTGGGAGATTCAAGGAAAAACGAGTTAAATAAGCCATGCATCATATTCCAAGTCACCAAGAATCCAACCAACTCATCAAAATGTGCAAAATTCCTTCAAATGTGAGCTCAAGGAGGGGAGAATTCTAGGCAAAACCATGCTCCATACAAGTAATCCCTCCATATGTAAATATCATCCATAAGAGCTAGGCTATTATAGAAAATAAGTCCCAACTATGCTCATATCCATTCATCCAAGTAACAAACCATGTGTAATAAATGAGTGCATGCTGAGTGTTTTATGCCATCATGGAGTCATCAAATGGAGATGCCAATACAATGTCTACTTAGCCTAAAAGTGTTATAGGGTGTTACATCAATGGATCCTTATATCCTCTTATTCAATCATCTAGCAAGGAGTGGAAACTAGAAAATTACATTATCAAGTGTAATTCTATCTTTCTATGTTAAGCAAGAATACCAAGAAAAACACCATCAAAACCTCTAGCACATCCTCATCCATGTCATCACCAATGCAAGGAGCCAAGTGAAACTTTAGCCATCCAAAGCTTTTTCAGATGAAAATCACAAAGGTAATGGAAAAAATCACTATTATAGGCTTCATGCAAATGAGGAGTAATAGATATACCATGTTGAATATAGAGGCTAAGAGCCAAATACAATTAGAGGCACATCACACAAAAATGATATGACACCTGATATATAGTGGATAAATCTTTTAGGATAGAAAACTCCACTCAAAACAATTGTTTTCATCACCTAATTTCATGGTGTGTCCACAATTGTGAGCGCCACATTTTATAGGTGCGAGGGCAAGATTATTCAACTCTAATAACCATTGTGGGCTAATTAATGACCTACTAATAGTGTACAATCAATTACATTAATGACCACTAAGGGACCACTAAGTCAACACACTAACCATCAGTGTAGGCTATAACTACCCACTAAGGGTGCTTCATAATGACTTAATAACCATAAAATTGAGCTTAGACACCATTATACCAACACATGTTATTTTCAATTTCCCTTATATTTAATATTATCAGTCTCAAGGAATCCCTAAGAGAATGGTTGCTGATTTTAATCTATAAAATACCATTTGGTTTTATGTCCACCTTTATGTTTTGTTTGGTCTAAATTGTTGAAAAGCATAAAGTGCTTTTATAGGATTTTTATAAAAATGCTAATGAGACCTCTTATACATTGTGTATGGTAGGAGCAATTCAATAAGTATACAAAGTTACAAACTCAACCTCTTTCATGTGGATTTTTTTTTTTTTTTTTGGAATTGAACCTGGGTCAGCGATGGTAAACTTCCACATGTTTACTGCTAGACCACAACTTAGCTAATATTGGCCCATTTTGAGACAGCTTATATCATCAAAATTTCATAAAAAAAAAAAATTTGATCATAGCAGAAATTTACCTCTCCAAATATTTACCTCCATTTTTAACTGAATTTAGCCAAGGACTAGTACAAACATATGTCAAAATTCAATTGTCTAATCCTACCAGATTCAAATTATATATTGTTGTTTAATTGAATATGTGGGAGAATTTCAGTTTACTCTACAAATGATAAGATATAAAAATTTGTTTGATTCAGGATATTGCATTTTATTTTCAGGTCTTTGAAGCTCTTGAGAAACTCAAAAAGCTACTTCACCTAGTCCCAAGGACCTAATAACAATCGAAAAGATGATAGTAGAAGAATACATAATTATTGATAAAGCAGTCAAAGTTGACACCTTGCATAGAAACATAGGGGCACATAGAAAGTCTCAACTTGAAAGAAGAAAGAATATGTATGTTATCACCTAGATTGAACCTCAAGCTAAAGGAAGGCAATGCTAGGGTAACCGCAAACCACTCTTAGGCAAGTATCTTGCCCTACTAGGCCGAGAGAGGGCTCTCTCCGTGAGAATCTCATCCAAGATGACTTGATCAAGAAAAGGATATTAGGATAGGTATAGTAGAACAAAGTTTGATTTGATTTTGAAGGGGTTTTGTTGGACCAGGAGGAGTTAGACAGTTAGGGCTAGAGAATTAGGTCAAAATTGTAGGGTGTTTAATGGGGCAAGGTAGGCATGAGGTTTAGCACTCCAAGGCTTGATGGGTGAGGTGTTTTAATATTGGTTAGAAGCTAGGAAGAGAATGTGATTACCATGGATCCTTCCTAAACTATAGGAAACATATAATGGTGAATATTTCCCCAAAGCAGAGAAATGATGTTATGGATTATGCCTATCAACTTGAAAACATTCACTTAGAAGCTATGAAATGATTAATGAAGTACACAAAACATATCAACATATGATCACAAGAGAAGAAATTGAACTAAACTCCATACCACATGAATCCAAAAGAAATAGCTGCAACTTTTATTAATCTCCTGCTAAACTGCTACAAAATGATGTACAATAAAGGCATAAGCATCCAGCTGAGTCCAACCCTTTACAATGAGAAAGAAGAAGAAGATATAGGCACTGTTTCAACCTCCTCCCATCCTCAAGGGTAAAATCCCTAAGATGAGGAGCTAATGTAACCAACACTGAATAAGAAACTAGAATATAAGCATCTTAACAACTTGCCTCTAAAAATGAAAAACTGATTCATTGGAGCTCATATTGACTTTTAATCTAATGAATCTACCCTCTACTACTAATTATCCATCATATTTACAAGACAAGTCATAATTTACAATATTAAAACATTCTCCATGAGAGAAAATCCATGAACACAGTCAAAACACATAAAAATAGCCATCCTGCACGAAATTTTCCCTACGCACAGTGCCATTGGTCCAACGTGCAACGCCACTTTCAGGTCCTTTTTGGAGGCCTTCTCGGCATCCAAATTGCACTCATGATAGTTTATTGGAAATTTCTTCAAGTCTAATATCGAAAACACCTAGAATTTCTTCATTTGAAGCATATTTGACCCCTCAAAAAGTGATTCTCCCAAGACTTCTTCTGTGTGTCCAAAAAGTGGTAGAAAGGTCATTTTTAGGGTGTTTTGTTTGACTGTTTGGTGGACTAGTTCTACCCCAAAAACATAGAAAATCCATAGGGTGCATGTAATCATCGCTATGAATCCAAAAATGCAAGCCATTTGTCCATTGGATTCCCCTAAGAAAAGTGTAGCACCGGTGGCACTGCGCGTTGAGCCAGATTTTCTGTGTGTGCAATTTCCAAAATTTACAAAAAATAAAATCTCCTCCAAACCTAACTAAAATTGGTGAGAAACACCATAATCAAGCATGTTGATGAGACAAGGAAGCTCCAGCAAGCAACCTAAGCCTATCCTCCTCTTTTTTGCCCTTTAGAGCCCGCCTTAGCTTAGCTTTCATCTTTTTGACCCTCATGTTGCAAATTTCGTTTCGGGTCCTATAGTGGTAGGCCATGTGCGTGATCATCTAGTTGTCCCTATTGTCCTTCTGAAACAACTTATCTAGGTTCAAATTGACTCTCTCAAGCCAAATCTCTCTATCATCCTCAATTTCCTTCTCAATAGAAGTCAAAGTGACTAGTGCCTCCTTGTCACCTTGTCATTTTATCTTGAGAAGTTCTAGCTCCGTGAGGACCTACTTGTCACTCAACTGCTTGTTCTATTGTTCCAAATATGTGATGACATACTTGGATCTCTCCAAATTGTCCATCAATGCTTGTATTTGAGCCTCCTTTTCCTGTATGATGATTTCCTTTATTATTTCTTCATCCTGAGCCTCTAAGACAATTTTTTCCATGCCATGATGAGTATAATGCTACTCTACATCATCATGCTCTATCAAGTCAAAATCTCTTTCCTCCCCATCATCAAGATCTTCCACCTGCATCTTTTCCTTCCCTTTGTGCAACTGCTGCACCTGTACCTGTTGTGTTGATGAAGAAGGCAAAGCTCCTTCCACATCCTGTGGAGAAAGAATTTTCCTATGAGTTGATGAAGAAGGCAAGGTCCCTTCCACATCATGTGGAACAAACACTTTCCTATCAGATACAAACAATCTCCTTGTGCCTCTCTGATATGTCATGTAGGTCCTGGGCACCTCAGTAGCTCTAGTATCTTTGACATTCTCATCTATCTTCACCTGAGCACTGCTAGAAGGTCCTCCTGATTCTTGGGACACTAGTGGAGGAATTTGAGGACCCCTGAAGATGTCATGACCAATAAATGTCTCCCAAGATATGTCGATGAGGTTAAGATGATGAAGCACAATCATCTTGATCAGTGAATAATGATAAAGACTACTCATTTTCTGAGGGTATGGCTTTTTCTGTACAAAGTGGGCCATCTTCTAAATATTCCTGAATAAGAAATAACGGAGGTTCAAAATCCTCACCCTCGTAAAATGGATGAGAAGTATAATGTGATAAGTGTACAGTCTAGAAAATATGCTCTCACAAGTGAAATATTTCATAATGATTTTCATCATGGGGACATACTTGTCTTCAAGAAGTCTGAAAGGAAAAATTCTTTTCACCTCATTTCTATACTGGGGTTTGATATAAGGCTCATATTAGTGTTCATCCAGGTCCTGTGCCTTGTACCACTTCTCCCCTACATTCGGAATCCTAGTTGCATTAGAAATAATGGAAGGTGAAACTATAAATGTCACCCCAGCAAGAGTCACCTTGTTGTCCCAAAGATTGGCTACAAAAGGCTTGGTGAGCTCAGGGTGGTGTTTAACTCTCTCTACCTTCTCACAAAATTCATAGCACCCTAGATGTCAGAAACAAGTGACAGTCAACTAAAAGGCCTGCAACTCTCTGAGGTTTGATGGCTCTTCCTTAATAATTTTGCCTCCCTTGTGCAGTTTTCTCTGATGCCAAGGTTTATCTGTCGAACTATTACTGCCAGTTTTTTCCTCCTCCTCATAGTCTCTATCTTCTCTATTCATGTTTGCAAAGTTTGAGGTTGTTCACTCCTAGAAAAGGGATGAAGGGAGCGAGTCAGAATGACATAGGAGTGAGGGAACGGGTGATGACCTTGTGAGGTAATTTGGTGGGCTAGAAAATGAAGGGGAGGGTATGAATCATGGGAAAAATAGAGGGGATTAGGGTTTCTAGGGTGTAATTGAGGGAGAATATAGGGTTTCACATTTTTCATGGTAAATTACCTTCAAACACTTCTATTTCAACTCAATGATGAGGTATAGTGAGGGCACTTACATGTTTGAGAGATGGGAGGGTGCTCTTGGAAGTTTTTATGAAGCTGAAGGTTTTCTTGGTCTTTGCTTCTCAACATGCAGTGCCTGCTATAGGCACACAACGCCCTCCTGAATGTGCATCGCCTACTACAAGTGTGTAACGCCCTCTCGAATGTGTAACGCAATGTTATTTTTCACTGCCGAAAACACCCTACATGCAGCACCACCCCCTAAACATGCAATGCCACCTCCATTACCTGAAACGCGTAGCGCCAAATTCCATAAGCACAGTGCCATTTCTCCTTGGCCCAAAACTCACTCAACCTCTCCTCTTTTCTTCACTTTTTGACTCCTTCTTTGTAAATGAGAATGATGAATTTGAAAATGAAATGTGACACCTTATATAGGACTAGATTTTTATTTTTCACTAGAAAAACCCACTTTCTAATGTTTCTTGACCTTTTTTAAATCTTTGTTTTTAATGCCTTTTCTATTTTGTTCCTTTTCAAGTGGACGATGCTCAATTTGAACTAATTTTTGTAGTGTTTCTTTGTCTTGTAGCAAGGAGAGATGCGTTGTTGCAGCCGGGATCATTTATTACATAAAGTGACTTAAAATTACATAAGAAATACAAATTAACTCAAAATACTTTGTTTTCACCTCAAAAACATGTTTTTTGAGGTGAAAATTATGTTAGTTAAAAAGATAATTATATAGTGACTATGAATTACTAGCCATCATTCTTGATTTATTTATCATCCTCATACCCTTTTTTCTTTTTAACAAATTTCGCTGCTGGCTGTATTCAAAAAAAGATAGGGAGGGTAAGCTCCAACATTACATGAGTAGAACTCATAGGAAGAGCTTGCAACTGTATTACATTGAAGCATTCAGTTGAATTGCTTTCAGTTTCAACTTGAAGGGAACTGACGCAGGAATAGATTTGGACAAACTGAAAAAGAAGTAAACAGAATTTACAAAACATCTAATCTATACTTATGTGACTAATCTATCAAGCAGTGGAGTCCTCCGGGTGGTTGTCAGCTTCTGCAATCTTTATGCTAGAGGAACTGGTACTTGGGGCGTTGATCTTTTCCATCATATACTTGAGAATGTCTATAGATTCCTGTATATGTGCACATGTATTTGATAGAGCATTAAATTGCTCCTGCAGTGAAGAGATACGATGAAGAAATAGGTTTAGATTGGCTTCATATTTAGCAGTGATTATCCTGCTAGCAGACTCAATTTTCTCGTCCAAGAGGCGTTGATGCATTCTGACTTGCTCAAGTTATACATGCAAGTCACGACAGTGAAGACAATCTTCGCTACGGGCCATCTGAAGGTCCTCGGCTCTGTCCTGAAGAAACGCTGAAAGGAAGCTCCAACAAGCTATAGATGAGACAAAGAATACCAAATAAGGGATCACAAGAGCAAGGAAGAGGGAGGAAAGAGGGCTTAGAGAATCGAGAGCAGGGCGGTAAGAATTTCCAAGAATAAGGACAGATGATAAAGTTGAGAATAAAGAGGGATGATTAATGGAGATTAGGATATGAAGAAGAGAAGAAGCGATCCTTGTCAACGTAGAAGAGAAGGATCAGGCAAGGAAGAGACTGAGTAAAGGTGAGAAAGCAGTGAAAGAGAGTGTGAGCTAACTGCAATCCAAGATAACGAGAGTAGAGGGGTGAACAAGGATGGAGAGGGAGGCTTGGGGATAAGGAGGGAGCATCTTGGTATAAGTAGTAGGCGAGCTGAGAGGCATGAAGGACTGGATCATGTGGAGAGTGCTTGGGCAATCATGGTTTTCACAAGAGTAGCATGAATTCAAAATGACAGAGGAATATGCAGTGAGATATGAAAGGATTTCTAGCAGCGTAGGATAGAGAACCTCAGGATTATTATGGATTTGATTAGGGTACGCCCTGAGAAGAGTGCAAGTCATTTGATGTGAGAGATTTGTGCAAATCATGGAAATCATGGAAGAGATTGGAACAGGTCCTCGTTGTTACAAAGGATACTTCCTTTTGATTGTGTGCAAGCTTGACTGGCACGTTTATCAACTTCTCGATTGATGGTACGAAGGATATGGTAGAATTGAAATTCCTGAGTTTCGTTAATCATGACTTGGCATCTGCTGATGGTTTGCTGCAAGAAGATATTGGAGGCTTTTCACTTGCTAGTCATTAAATTTATAATGATAGCAGAATCACCATAGATCATAGCTTTCTGGATTCCATGAGCTTGTAGCTGAAGTATGCCTTGATAAAGTGCTAGAGCCTCTGCTCTGTTATTTGAGAGGATACCTAATCCCCACTCAAAGGTGACTAAGGGCTCACCATTGGGATTGTAGATAACGCCCCCTGCTCCCGCCGCTCTCGGGTTTGATTTGGAGGCACCATCAAAGAACAAGGAGTGGGTGTTGCTTGAGCGGAGCCAATTGTTGAAATCGTCCTACTTTAATCGAATTTTCCATCTGTGGCTGTAAGTACTGCCCAGGTTGTTGTAGGTTTTCACTGCTGGAGGAATGCTAATCTTGTCTATTAAGCTCCTTATGAAATATTTTTCCTCAGTCCAAAGACTTGTTATGTCAATTTTTTTTGTGATCTTAGATGCAATGGTTTCTATCGCTAGGCTTTTAGCCTTGTTACAAAGATGCCTGATTGAGGTCTCTTTTTTTTTAAAGATCTTGTTGTTCCTAGCAAACCAAATCCTTCATAAAAGGGCCAAAGGGAGGGCATCCCGCACTCTCTTGGCAAGGTTATTTTTCATGGATTGCCAGGGGTAATTTTTTTTCCAGATGGTAAGGACTTCTCCAATGGATAGCTGAGAATTCCAGAAGGGAGACACAGAAGGATTAATGCTATTCCAGCAAGAAAAATGAAAGGGGCATGAAATGAAGAGGCGCTGAATAGAATCCTCTGCTTCTTGGCAATTAGGACATCTAGAAGGTCCAACAATGCCTCTTTTTTTAAGATTCTCTGCAGTGAGAGTTTTTTCTTTTAAAAGGGTCCACATAAAAAATTTCACCTTAGGGATTGCTTCTGCTTTCCACACTATTTTCCAATGCATCCAAGTTGGTGTCGGGTAGTCCTTGTTGCATAAATAATCATAGCCTGCTTGTGTTGAATAGCTAGTGCTAGTGGGGTCCCATCTGAATTCATCCTTGCCATTTTTAATTGTGGGAGAAATGCTGTGAAGCTGTTTTGGAAGTTGTCAAGATTCTCTTTGAGGCGTTGAGGGATAAGAGGAAAATTCCATCACTTCCAAGCATGGGTTATTGCATCCCATTGTGAAATTTGGTATAAATTGCATATCCCTTTGCTTTGAAAAAAGAGTATTATTGAAGCCATACCTGGGAGACTGTTGAATGGTAGATTCCCCATAATTTTATCAGTGCCGATGTTGACTTTTCTACCACCTTTAGGCACCTTGGAGACATTTTTAGCCATAAAGGAGATGGCTTTTTTACAGAGTTTCCAAATCCTTGTGCAGTTTCTGTTGGGTATTTCAACTGTAAGCAGCTGCTGCCTTGGGTGACTGAGGTATTTGGCCTCCAAAACATTTTTCCACCAAGCTAATTGGTCTTCAATAAGCCTCCAGACTAACTTGCCGCCAAAGGCTAAATTTGTGAGTGTTGGAGATCTAATGCCAAGACCTCCTTTCTCTTGGTTTTGAATGACTTGTTTCCATCCAACCAGGTTAAATTTTTTCCTCTCATTTTTCCCTCCCTACTGGAGGAAGAATCTCAGAACACTGTCTGTTTTGCGGAGAAAAGAAGTTGGAGCTTGAGCAAGGGAAAAATGATAAAGGGGAAGAGAGGAAAGGCTCGATTTGAGGAGCACCAGTCGTCCAGCTGGGTTGAGCCAAGTAGTTCCCCACTTTTGGACTTTTCTTTTCATTTTATCTAAAGTTAATTCCCAAACATCAACTCTTTCCTTCCCTATACTCACATGCATTCCTAGATAGCTGAAGTGATCCCAATTTAATTTGCAAGGTACACCAAATATGTTGGCAATGCTTTGGAGTGTTTGAGCTGAGGCGTTCCATCCATAAATACAACTTTTGAGGTGGTTAATCAGTCCCCTTGAGTATCTCATGAATTTGTCTAGTAAGGATTTGAATCTTCGAGCTATGATTGTGGTCACCCCTCTAATCAGTAGGGTATCATCAACAAACTGAGAGTGATTGATGTTTTTCACTCCATCTTCGAATTTAATACCAGTGATGAGGCCCGTCTGCCACTTATGGTCAAGAGCGCAACTAAAGGACTCAACCATTAAGAGGAAAAGGTAGGGGGATAAGGGATAGCCTTGCCATAATCCTCTTGAGGATCGAAAGTAAGGCCCAAGTATACCATTGATAAGAGGGGCAATCCAAGGCCCAGAGATACAAGCTCTTATGATATCAATAAAGGAGGAGGAGAAGCCCATTTTCTGAAGAAAAACAAATAGAAAGGAATGTCTTACCTTGTTAAAGGCATTTGCCAAGTCCAATTTCAGAATGAAGCCCTTCTCATTCCTAGAATGGCTTGAGTGAATGGCTTCCTGAACTAAGAGGATAGAGTCTGAGATTTTCTTGTTAGCCATAAAGCCACCTTGATTTTCAGAAATTAGCAGGTTTGAGTCGGGAAGCAAGGACTTTTGTGAGGATTTTGTAGGAAGAGTTACATAATGATATTGGCCTAAAACGGGAAAAGTTGGAAGGGCGGTTCTCCTTTGGAATGAGGGCCAGATGTGTTGAATTTGTGTAGCCTCCTATTTTTCTTTTCCTCTGCATCCATTTGAAGTATTCAATGAGGTCATTTTTTATCGTTTCCCAATATTCTCTATAAAAACATATAGAGGAGCCGTCCAGCCCTGGTGCTTTGTCTGGCTGGAGGCACTAAATCACTTCCTTGATTTCTTCTTCTTTTATTTCTTCTGCCAACCTTTCATTTGTTTTTGCTGTAATCTTTGTTGGCAAATGTTGTAGGAGGTAAGCATAGTTTTTTTCCTCCCTTGATTCAGTTAAGAGCTCTTTGAAATGATTTGGAGCAACACTTTTGATGGCTGTTTGATCACTGTGTTGAGTGCCTGCGTTATCTATGATAGCTGTTATGTTGTTTCTAATTTTCCGAATAGTGGCTTGCTTATGGGAGAAAGCTGTGTTCTTATCTCTGCTTTTCAGCCAAGTCTGCCTAGATTTTATGCACCATTTTTCTTCCTCTTCTCTTCTGATATTGCATAGCTGGTTGTAAAGATTTTCTTCTTGATTCTTTTCAGCCTGTTGATACTCCTGTTTTTCTATTGCATAGTGAAGTTCTTCATTTTTAGCTTTCACTTCTATTTTTTTTCTCTGGCTCTTTATACTGCATTTTGGCCCAATTATTGAGCGCATTTTTCACATTTTTTAGTTTACTTTCCCATATAAAGCTTGGAGATCCTTCAACATGTTGACACTAGGTTTGCTGGACTAGATCTTTGGCTACTTGGTAGTCGTTCCATATATGATTGTATTTAAAGGGAAGAGGGCCCAGAGGGCAGTAAGATTCAAGAGCTAATGTAGTGGGGTAATGATTTGAAGCAGCAAAAGGAAGGATGGTGGCGTTGACAGCTAAAAATGTGGAAAGGAAGGAAATATTTACCAGAATTCGGTCAAGTCTCTCCATAATATTGTTGCTACCCATTCTGCGATTAATCCAAGTGTATTTATGATTTTTTGGGATGATATCGACAATATCACAATGTTGCATTATGTTTTACATCTGGTTTCTAAAAGGGTTTGGAGTGAAGCTGCCTCCACGTTTTTCATTGGCATGTAATATTAGATTTAAGTCACCCCCTAAAATGATGTTGTTGTTGTCTTCTTATGCTATGTTTTTACTGAGGGAGTCCCAGCAAACTTCTTTGTCCCTATAATGATTCGGGGCATAGACATTGTAAATTACAATCTGCTGTTTGCTCATATTGTTCTGCAAGACTGTCTTTACCCAATGCTGTTCTATTACTTCTGTTGCACTGTTCCACTCATCCTGAAGCCAAAGTGTAGCAATTCCACCTGAGGCCCCTCTGGAATCACATATACATCCATTATAGTGCTTATGATATTCAATGATCTTGTTAATTTCTGACTGTCTCTGTTTTGTTTCTTGCAATAAAATAATGGTTCACTTCTCTTGGTTAATAAGATCCTTTAAGGCATTAGTTTTGGAGGGGTTCCCTAGTCCCTTGCTGTTCCATGAGAGAATTTTAATAATTTCAAATGTGAGATTCGAGGAGTTTCTCTCCCTCCTTTATCTTTGCTTGCTATGTCTTTATTTATTGATCCTTGTATATATGACTCAATAGGGTTCTGGAGCCCCAGTTCTATGTCTTTTTGTGCATTCTCATCCCTGTGCTATTTGGCAAACCTTCTTCTAGGCTTCTTTTGACTGTTTAGAGTGGATCCATGTTCCTTGGAATTAATTTGGGTGATTCTGAGTGGGGGAGGATCTGATGGGATGGAAGAGGGAATGAACTGGGGATGGGGAGGAGAGGGAGGCTCAGATTGAGTCAAGGGGGAAGGGGATTCCTCAGGAAGGGAGAGGACATGAAAGGGATTGGGGGAGGGAGAGGAAAGAAGGGTATCCAACTGGCAGACTGAAGATAGGGGTGGTTGAGGGGAAGAAGGAAGAGGGAATGAAGGCGGGGGAGAAGAGGTAGGAGAGATGGGGGGGTTGAGAGGAAGGACCAACTTCATTGGATGGTTAATGGTTAGGGGTTGTCTTTTTCTTTTTGACAGTTTTCCATTGTTCTTCTTGTGGAGTATTTTCAACATTAGAAAGTTTAGTGCAACGATTAGCAAAGTGACCATACTCATGACATACCTTGCACTTGAAGGGGATCTGCTCATAGTCGAGTTGCTGAATGTGCGTCCAGTCATCAACCATGATTTTAATGGCTCATGGAAGATCTTTACCCAAATCAACTTCTATGCAAATACAGGAACAAGCCTGGATTTTTTCTTTTGGCTCACTCCGATTAATGTATTTCCCGACAGCATTCCAATAGCACGAACTAATTCGTCTCCCCAACAATGCAAGGGGAGGTGAGGAAGAAGGACCCAAACAGGGACCACATTAGGAATATAAAGCTCTGGGTCAAAGTCTGGAGTCCATTTGTTTAAATACAAACCTCTGGAATCCATGAAGTAAGGTCCATTACGAAAGATTAAATCCTTGTCTTCCTTTGTCTCAAAATGAAAGGTGAAGTACCCCTTTCTACAAAATCTGATAGAAATTTTCCCTTGAATTTTGTCTGTCCAATTCCTTTCCACCCACCTTTGGACTGATTTTGGGGAGGGCCAAAGTCCTGTAAATTTCCCTATAAGTCCTTTTTCAGCCAAGGCAAGAGCAACCATTCTGGGCAAAGTAGGAGGGAGAGAGACTTCCTGTAACTCCTCAATTTTTTTCACAAACTTGGAAACTAAAGGGCGAGCTTGCTGAGGAGGCATGGAATTGATTAAAGTAGAGAAGGCATGTTGAAGCACTACCTCCTCTAGTGGAGCCTCCAGAGGGGCCATTCCGAGCAGCCGAGGAACGGTTCAAACCTAAGTTGCAGGTGCCGGCGGGAGCAAAGAGGCGCGCGTGGTTTTTTTTGTTATAATCCTCATACCCTTGCTGCCCTTTATTTACACCTTTAAATCATTCTCTTTACCTTGGAAATGAAACCCTAAGATCTAATCAAAACATACCCTATGACCTAATGAAAATATGATTGCATTTTGACCATGAAACCATGACTGAAGACAACCTGAAGATCAGTCAGCAAGTATACTTTATGAGGGAGAAAGCAGATTTTCTAAAGAGAAGACAACCATCAGTGGATCAGTTTGACATGAACTAATGAAATGATGTAAAAATTTTAGTATGGGACCCCTAAAATGAAAATGCAAATAGAAAATTTGATCCCTGATGGAAGTATGCAAATACTAACACTAACATTGGCCTTATTAGGGATGGCAGCTCCTTGGAGGTGTCAAGAACATTGTAGACCAAGTGCCTAGCTGATTGGGCCAATACGGTCAAATAAAGAAAAGGCTAAAATAAGAAAAAACCATTTTTTTTTACAATTTTTAAATAAAAATGACTCAATACACACTGAAAATTGACTCACAACTGACTCTAAAACTTGAATACAAACCAAATCGACCTAACTCGACACAAACCATTCAAGCTTTATAGCCTTCACTTCCGGCCCCAAGCTCAGATGATAGTGTACTTGAAATTTTGCAAGGAAAAGTGAACCCGTATATATAATGACAGTGAAACAACTTTAGGGAACAACATCAAAAGTAGTAGTGTTTCAGGAGCCCACCATTCACTGGTCCTCCTGAACATTCTTGACCATCCATTTCATTTAACAAGAATGGATTCTATCCTTTCTAGGCTGAGATCTTATACGGTCCTTTCCATAGATTGTCAAACTTACCATGCTTTCCTTTTTCTTCATTTAGTGCATCCCATCGCAACACTGCATCTTCCAGCTGAAACTTTTCTGCCTTAGTTTTGCGGTCGTAAATATTCTTTATGTTCTCTTGCAATCGGAAAGTATTCTAGGAAACCTCTTCCCTTGTTTGTTGAATGTGAATCATTTGATTAATTCTGTGTTGAATATCATCCTCTTAGCTGCCAGCTTCCTGCAATAGTCTCATGATCGGGACTGCAAGTGATGTGGGAAATATTGTATTAGTACCATAAACCAACTCAAAAGGTGACATACCTATTGATTTCTTGCTGCTCACTCTGTCGGCCCACAAGGGATTAACAAGCTTTTGAAGCCAATTCTTCTTGTTTGACTCCAACATTTTCTTGATAATGTTCACCAAGGATTTATTTAATAACTCAGCCAATCCATTGCCCTGCAGGTAGTATGTTGTGGAGTAACCCAATGTAATATTGTACTTGTTGCAAAACTCGACCATCCTCTTTGACTTAAATGTTGTTGCATTATATGTTATAATCTTGTGAGGGCAACCAAAATGAGACAAGATATTAGATTCTAAAAAATGGATAATTACCATGTCCATGGCTTGCCTTGTTGGAATGGCCTCAATCCACTTGGTGAAGTAATCGGTAGCTGTCAAAATCCATCTGTGTTGTGCTAGTGATGTGGGATGGATTTATCCTATGAAATCAAGTCTACACTGCTCGAAAGGTGCATTTATTTAAACTAGCTTCAGAGGAAGAGGAAGCAACTTCATTTTTCCTTGAAAAACTTGGCATTCATGGAAACTCATAACTGTCTTATATAAATCTGAAAACAAAGTTGGCCAATAATATCCTACTCTCAACACTTTGTTAGCTGTTGTTTTCCAAAACAAATGATCACCACAATCACCTCTATGAAAATCATTCATTACCTACTGAGCTTCATCTTCAACCAAACAATTAAGAAGAACCCCTCTCTGATCTTTCCAATAGAGAGCACTATTTAAAATGCAGAATTTTGCAGACTTTAGTTTTAGTGATCTACCTTTACTTCTTGACATTCTAGGAGGTGGCGAAATATGCTGAAGAACATAAACTATATCAGAATACCAAGGTGATTTGAGAAACATTTATGATACTTGAATGAGTGAGCCACCATCTTCGTCATCTGACATTGATGCAATGAGATTTATGTCTAGGGTGTGCAAATTTGATTCAGCCATCAGTTTTGCCAAGCCTTGTCCTTTGATCAGTTTCATAGGCTTAATCTCAAGATCATACTCCAACGTTGCTGCTATTCACTTACCTCTTCTTCCCTCTGGATCAGTTTGCATGAGAACATCCTTGACGATTGCGTTAGGAACATATGCTATAGTATGTGAATGCAGAATGTATACTTTGAAATCCTTCAATGCTTTTATAAGAGCTAGAGCTTGTTTTTCAATGATATTGTAATGCAAGGCAGCATCTCAAACATTCCTACTGAAAAAAGCAATGGGTTGCTCCACCTGATCCCTCTTTTGCATCAACACCATAGCCATAGTGTGCTTAGATGCAAATGAAAATATAATAAAATCATGAGTATAATCAGGACTGATCAAGACTGGGGCTACGTTCAAAGAAAATTTTACCAAGTTGAATGATTTCATGGCATCCTCGGTCCATTTCATAGTCCTGTCCTTTTTCAACATATTAGTTAATTCATGTAAATGCTCAGCGAAATTTGGTATAAATTTGCATCAAAAATTCATCTTGCCATTGAAAGCCTGAATCTCCTTTTTGTTGCGTGGAAAGTCTATTTCCTAGATTGCCTCCACCCTTGAAGTATCAATGCAAATACCATCTTCAGAAATTATATCACCAAGGAGTTTACCTTCATCCATGGCAAAAGACTCTTTTTCGGGTTTAGAGAAATCCCGAACTTCCTACATTTCTGAAAGACAATCCTTAAGTGGTGCAAATGCTCATCTTCAGAACCAGAAAATACCATCAAATCATCTAAATAGACTACCAAGAAAACATTCTTCTCATTAGCAAAAGCTATGTCCATCACTTGTTGAAAAGTGGCTCCTGCATTCTTCAACCCAAATGGCATTTTGGCATACTGAAAAGTTCCCCATGGTGTTGTGAAGGCAATTTTGTCTTGGTCTCTTTCATGCACCAAGATTTGATTATAGCCCAAGTAGCCATCTAGTAGTGAAATCCGTGATGCTCCAACTACTCTTTGCAGAATATGGTAGATCTTAGGAAGAGGGTAATTATCCTTTAAGGACACTTTGTTGAGGTTCCAGAAATCTATGCACAACCTTATTTCTCTAGTCTTCTTTTGTACTGGGACCAAATTTGAAATACAATCAGAAAATCTAATTGGAACAATGATGCTAGCTTTAAATAATATATTTACCTCTTTCTCGATGGATGGTAGTAGCTTTGGATTGATTCTTCTCAATTTTTTTCTAAAAGGTTTTTGATCCGGCTTGATAGGAATAGTATGCTGAATGATATTCTTTTCATACACTTTCAAATCTGAATAATCCCACACAAAGACATCAAAAAATTCAGAAAGTAACTTAACATACTTAGCTTTTACTTCGGGAGACAATGTTTTGGATAACTTTACAAGCTTGGGCTGGTTAACTATTCCAAGATTTACATCTTCAACTCCTTTTTGCATAGGAACCAAGGTCGGTTTTCTCGCCACATCATCCTAATCAAAGAGCTCCTCTAAAGGTATGAGACCTCTAGGAATAATATTATCCTCTAGCTGTAAAACCTCCATCTAATTTACCTCAATATCTTGTTCATCAGAATCACAAACATCATCAACGAAAGCATTCTTAAACTTTCCTTCATTATGCAAAAAGGCATTAATTTCATTGTCATCCCAAAAAACTTGCCAATACCTCAAATAATCAGGAAAAGTAGGCCTATGTTTGACATGAAGTTCAAATTTATTACTAGAATTCATGGGAATCTTCAAATTGTTGGCTGCAGTGGCTAATGAATCTACAATGATGTTTTGAGTCTAGGGTACTGTTGTCAAGGTGTATTTCGGAAACATCTTCAAAATATCCAAAATTGCATTTCTGTAGGCTCTCATCTACGGATGCTTCACTTGATATTATCCTTTTACTTATTTAATCACCATCTCTGAATCACCATACACATAAATCCTTTCGCGCCTAGTTTCTTCAAAAATTTGAGACCTGTAATCAATGCCTCATACTCTGCTTCATTTTTAGAGCAATAAAAAGCTAACTTGTAGGAACATACTCTAACATTACTTGGGACCTTGGAAGGCTGGAAAGCAGGGCTTTGAATCCAAATTCCAATACCAACACTGTCTTTACCCACAACACCATCGAAGTCCATGCTCCAAAGGCTAGCTTCATCTTCTAGATGTTGGAATTCTGTTTCTTTCTCAACCTTAGCTTCGTTGGTTACTTAATTTGTCTGATCTTCATTGATCTTTTTCTATGTGTAAGTTGCTCAAAATAAATTGCTATTTTTTCTTTTTCTTGATTAAGAACTACTCTAAACTTATCATAAATTTCAGGTACATCATCTACATCTACAAGCTGAATATCTACATCATTCAATTCACTATCAGAGTACAAAACAAAGGACTCTAAATCAGTATGTACAACATTTATCAAATGATTCACAGGCTTCTCTTTACTAGTGATCATATACTTCATTTTCTTTTCCCGGTACAACTTCCTCAATTGACCAAAAACAAGGATTGTAGCATAAGAGAAGTCAAGTTGTAAAGTGCCTTTGAGTTTAGCTCCCCACGATCTAGATAAGAGCATACGAAATCACGGTGGTATATCAGCAACTGCCACATCCATCAAGACATTTTTGGCTGGGATTTCATCTAAAGAAACCACCAAATCTTTGATGAGACAAATGCAATGAACTCTACTAGAGCTAAATGAGTACAAATCATGATATTTCTAGGTTATATCCAGGCCCAAGTTTTCCATAATAACTTTGGGCATCAAATTATGGGAAGCTTTGAAATCTAACATAGCATTATGGAGAATATACTCATGCAGTCTAAGACTTAGATAAAAGGGAGGGACTTCGCTGTCTTTAGGATGACCTTCTATTGCTGGACCAAATATGAGTTCAGGATGATCATTCTCGACATTCACCATGTCTGACAAAGGATCTATTTGCAATATTCTAGATACATGGTCTTTATAGTTGTTATTCTTAACAAGCTTAGTCAAAGGAATGGACACCTTTAATTTAGAAATTTCACTTTCTAAATTAAAGGATGAAACTTTCTCTACCTCTTTGACACCAATGTTCCTCTTATCTATTTTATCCTTCGTTGCACTATCTTTTTGTTGATTGTTCTTCTCGTTTGCAATAGTACTTGTTGATGGTATCTTGTTGGAATTCGGACCAACAAGCTCTTTTCCTTTCTTCTGAGTGTTTGAGGAATCATTCTTTGCTTGCCCATCCTTTCTTTTTTGAATGGGATTAATAGGCACATCTCTGCTTCTTAAAGAGTACTGCCTCTGTTGTGTAGTCAAAGCATTCATATAACCACGCTGATAATCATCAGATTCAGCCTCCAAAACCATATCAATTGCTAAGATGTAATCCTCATCCATTTGACTGTCTGGAACTTCTGCGTATTCTTCATCTTTGGTCAGAAATATAGGCATACCATCACCAATTAAAAAGTGATTTGCTACAATTACCAGATCTTCCTCATCTTCTTCTTCGATTTCCTGCACATAATTATGCTATAAGGGAGTTTTGATCTGTTGTTATTGTGCTGGTTGCTCTGGTGCTTTTTGTTCTTTTTGCTTGATTCAGAATTAGGGCTACCGATGTCCTCTATAATTTGGATTTCGAATTTGAGGTTCAAGTCTATCTGTGATGGATAACCAGTCAACCATCTTTTCCACTGTTCGAATCAATGTATCCATCTTTACATCTGAAGTAGATGCTTCTTCTTTCATGGTCACTATTTTCTCAGATCTCATTCTTTCTCTTTTGGCCAACAAGTTTGCTTCTACACTCACGACATTCTTTTGAATGTCTTATAGTGTTATAGGATCACGTTCCCAAAATTGATATGCCATGTTAGTATCGAAACTGTCTAGAAACTTGAGCAAAGCCAATCCCTCCAATGGTTTAATGTTTGCAGGAATAACAATGTATATTGCATTAAACCTTACAAAATAGTCTTTCACACTCTCTCCAACATTTCTTTTGATGTTCTCATACTTGGACAAAATCTGAAGTGGATTCTTCTTCACCTCCCATCTATCCAGGAACTGTCTATGAAGGATTGGTAATGTAGTGATAGAAGCTATTGGTAAAGCTCTGAACCATTTCCAAACTTCACCTCCAAATCTTTGTACAAACAATATCATCATCACATCTTCAATTTCCACTTTATGGAGGTCAAAGAAATCATTCATTTTATCTACATGTTGCTGAGTTGTAATGGTTTGAGTGGGATCAAATAAAGGTATTTTGGTTTGATAATTAGCGAGCATGGCACCAAGATTCTAAGGTAAAACAAGGGGTGCATACTGAGCAACCATAACTTGAGGTGGGGGAGGTGGATTTAACAATAGTTGGAGTAGTATGAACTATCTGTAAAGATGAAAGAAGTGGGTAAGGAATTGTTGGAGTTGCAGTGGATGTAAAGGAACTATTTCGAAAATTAAAATATGGCCTATTTTTCACCCAAGTGTCTACGTTTGAAGAAAGGTTATGCAATTGATCAAGAGCATGAATAAGTTGTGACCTTGATTTACTTTGTGTACACAAGTCTTCAACAGGGTATTCAAGAGATATAGAGGAATCAACAACTATTTGATCAATCCAACTCAAAGATTTACTGTGAAATAGACTTTGCTCAAAATGAACATTAAACTCAATATCTTGCAGAGTGTTTAACCTTTCTGAGAGTGAATGAACATAAGGAATGAAAACTTCACTTGATTGTTCTTTTGCTACACTGAATTTCTCTACAGCTTTCTTAGATTTCTGCCCAATTTTGTGCGGATCACTGACAATGGCTGTAGGATTCAGATCTAGATTAGATCTGGTGTACTTTCGTGAAGCCAGAATGCACAATTTTGAAATTTTATATATTGCTTTACAACTTTCCAATTCAGCCTTGTAAATTCTAAAACTCATCATCCACAAGCTTAAGAAATCAAATGAAAGATACTACCAAGGTGATTAATCTTTCCTTCCCCAGTATGGTTGCCACTATGTTATCACCTGGATTGAACCTTAGGCTGAAGGAAGGCAATGCTAGGGTAACCACAAACCACGCTTAGCCAAGTAGCTAGCCCTACTAGGTCAGGAGAGGGCTCTCTCCATGAGGATCTCAACCAAGATGACTAGATCAGGAAAAGGATATTAGGCTAGGTATAGTAGCACAAAGTTTGATTTGATTTTGAAGGGTTTTTGCTAGATCAGGAGGAGCTGGACAATTAGGGCTAGGGAATTAGGTCAACATTGCAGGGGGCTCAATGGGGCAAAGTAGGAATGAGGTTTAGCACTCTAGGGATTGATGGGTGAGGTGTTTTAAGACTGGTGAGAAGCTAGGAAGAGCATGTGATTACCATGGATCCTTACTAAACTGTAGAAAACATATAATGGTGAATATTTCGCCAAAGAAGAGAAGTGATGTTATGGATTCTGCCTATAATTTTGAAAACATTCACATAGAAGCTATGAAATGATTAATGAAGTACACAAAACATATTAACATATGATCACAAGAGAAGAAACTGAACTAAAATCCATACCACATGAATCCCAAAGAAATAGCTACAATTTTTATTAATCTCCTGTTAAACTGCTACAAAATGATGTACAATCAAGGCATAAGCATCCAGCTGAGTCCAAACCTTTACAATGAGAAAGAAGAAGAAGATATAGGTGTTGTTTCAACCTCCTCCCATCCTCAGGGGTCGAATCACTAAGATGAGGAGCTAATCTAACCAACATTGAACAAGAAACTGGAATATAGGCATCTTAACAACTTGCCTCTAAAAGTGAAAAACTAATACATTTGAGCTCATATTGACTTTTAATCTAATGAATCTACCCTCTACTACTAATTATCCATCATATTTACAAGATAAGTCATAATTTACAATAGTAAAAACATCCTCCATGAGAGAAAATCCATGAACACAATCAAAACACAGAAAAATAGCCATCCTGTGCAAAATTTTCCCTATGTGCAGCGCCACTAGTCCAACAAGCATTGCCACTTTTAGGTCCATTTCGGAGGACTGTCTGGCATCCAAATTGAGCTCATGAAAGCTCATTGGAAAGGTCTTCGGGTCTAATTTCCAAAACACCTAGAATTTGTTTATTTGAAGCTCATTTGTCCCCTCAAATGTTTATTCTCCCAAGACTTCTTCTATGTGTCCAAAAAGTGGCAGAAATGTCATTTTTAGGGTGTTTTTTTGACATTTGGGTGGACCAGTTCTGCCCCAAAAAATTTGAAAATCCATAGGGTGCATGTACACATTCCTCTAAATCTAAAAATACAAGCCATTTGTCCATTGGATGCCCCTAGGAAAATCTCAGCGCTGGTGGCACTGTGCATTGAGCCAGATTTTTTGCATGTGCAATTTCCAAAATTTGCAAAAAACAAAATCTCCTCCAAACTTGACCAAAATTGGTGAGCAGCACCATCATCAAGCATCTTGTTGAGCCAAGGAAGCTTTAGCAAGCAACTTAAGCCTATCCTCCTCTTTTTTTCCCTTTAGAGTCTGCCTTAGCCTAGCTTTCATCTTTTTGACCTTCATGTTGCAAATTTTGTTTCGGGTCCTGTAGTGGTAGGCCATGTACCTGATCATCTAGTTGTCCCTATTTGCCTTCTGCGACAACTTTCTAGGTGAAAATTGACTCTCTCAAGCCAAATATCTCTATCATCTTCAATTTCCTTCTCAATAGGAGTTAAAGTGACCATTGCCTCCTTGTCACCTTGTCGTTTTATCTTGAGAAGTTCTAGCTCCATGAGGACCTGCTTGTCACTCAACTACTTGTTCTCTTGTTCCAAATATGTGATGGCATACTTGGCTCTCTCCAAATTGTCCATCAATGCTTGGACTTGAGCCTCCTTTTCCTGTATGTTGATGTCCCTTATTGTTTCTTCATCCTGAGCCTCTAAGTCAATTGTTTACATGCCATGATGAGTATAATGCTGCTCCACATCATCATGCTCTATCAAATCAAATTCTCTTTCCTCTTCATCATCAAGATCTTCCACCTTCATCTTTTCCTTCCCTTTTTGCAGCTACTGCACCTGTACCTGTAGTGTTGATGAAGAAGGCAAAGCCCCTTCCACATCCTATGGAGCAAGCATTTGCCTATGAGTTGATGAAGAAGGCAACATCCCTTTCACATCCTGTGGAGAAAACACTTGCTTATCAGCTACAAACAATCTCCTTGTGCCCCTCTCATATGTCATGTAGGTCCTGGGCACCTCAATAGCTCTAGTCTCTTTGGCCTTCTCATCTGTCTTCACCTGAGCACTGTAAGAAGGTCCTCTTGATTCTTGGGACACCAGTGGAGGAATTGGAGGACCCCTGAAGATGTCATGAGCAATAAATGTCTCCCAGGAGATGTTGAGGAGGTTAGGATGATGAATTACAATCATGTTGATCAGGGAATAATGATAAAGAGTACTCATTTGCTGAGGGTATGGATTTTTCTGTACAAAATGGGCCATCTTCTCAATATTCCTGAACAAGAAATAAGGGAGGTTTAGCATCCTTACCCCGGTAAAATGCATGAGAATCTTGATGTGATAGGTGTACAGTCTGGAAAATCTGCCCTCACAAGTGAAATATTTCGTGATGATTTTCATCATGGGGACATACTTGTCTTTAAGAAATTTGAAAGGAAAAAGTCTTTTCACCTCATTTCTATATCGAGGTTTGATATAAGTCTCATAGTAGTGTTCATCCAGGTCCTATGCCTTGTACCACCTCTCCCCTACATTCAGAATCCTGGTTGCATCTACAATAATGGAAGGTGAAACTGTAAATGTCACCCTAGCAAGAGTCACCTTGTTGTCTTGAATATTGGCTACAAAAGGCATGGTGAGCTTAGGGTGGTGTTGAACTCTCTCTACCTGCTCACAAAACTCATAGCACCCTAGATGTTTGAAACAAGTGATAGCCAACTGAGTGGCTTGTAATTCTCCGAGGTTTGATGGCTCTTCCCTAATAATTTTGCCTCCCTTGTGTGGTTTTCTCTGATGTCGAGGTTTATCTATCGAATTGTCACTGCTAGTGTTTTCTGCCTCCTCAAAGTCTCTATCTTCTCTGTCCATGTTTGCAAAGTTTGAGGCTATGCACTCCTAGAAAAGGGATGAAGGGAGTGCATGATAATGATTTAGGAGTGAGGGAATGGGAGATGAACTTGTGAGGTAATTTGGTGGGTTGGAAAATGAAGGGGAGGGTATGAATCATGGGAGAAATAGAGGGGATTAGGGTTTCTAGGGTGTAATTGAGGGAGAATCTAGGGTTTCACATTTGTCATGGTAAATTACCTTCAAACACTTCAATTGCAACTCAATGATGAGGTATAGTGAGGGCACTTACTTGTTTGAGAGATGAGAGGGTGCTCCTTGAAGTTTTTATGAAGCTGAAGGTTGTTCTAGTCTTTGCTGCTCAACGTGCAGTGCCTTCTACTGGCATGCAACATCCTCTTGAACGCACAATGATGTGTTATTTTGCAATATTGAAAATGCCCTACACATAGTGCCTAACTTGTATGCGTAGCGCCACCCCCTAAACACGTAGCGTCACCTCCACTGCCTGAAATGCACAGTGCCAAACTCCAAAAGCGCGGTGCCACTTCTCTTTGGCCCAAAACTCACTCAACCTCTCCTCTTTTCTTCATTTTTTGACTCCTTTTCCAAATGAGAACGATAAATTTGAAAATGAAATGTGACACCTTCTATAGGAGTAGATTTTTATTTTTCACTAGAAAAACCCACTTTCTAATGTTTCTTGACCTTTTCAAATCTTTGTTTTTAATGCCTTTTCTTTTTTGTTCCTTTTTAGGTGGACGATGCTCAATTTGAACTGATTTTTGCAGTGTTCCTTTGTCTTGTAGCAAGGAGAGATGTGTTGGTGCAGACGGGATTTATTACATAAAGTGACTTAAAATTACATAAGAAATACAAATTAACTCAAAATACTCTATTTTCACCTCAAAAACAGGTTTTTTGAGGTGAAAATTACATTAGTTAAAAAGATAATTATATAGTGACTATGACTTACTAGCCATCATTCTTGATTTATTTATCATCCTCATACCCTTGTTGCCCTTTATTTACACCTTTAAATCATGCTCTTGACCTTGGAAATGAAACCCTAAGACCTAATGAAAACACACTCCATGACCTAATGAAAATATGATTGCATTTTGACCATGAAGCCATGATTGAATACAACCTGAAGATGGGTCAACATGTATACTTTATGAGGGAAAAAGTAGATTTTCTGAAGAGAAGACAACCATCAGTGGATTAGTTTGACATGACCTAATGAAATGATGTAAAAATTTTAGTATCAGACCCATAAAATGAAAATGCAAAGAACAAATTTGATCCCTGATGGAAGTATGCAAATATTGACACTAACATTGGCCTTATTGGTGATGGCAGCTCCTTGGAGGTGTCAAGAACACCATAGACCAAGTGCCTAGCTGATTGGGCCAATACAGTCAAACAAACAGAAGACTAAAATAAGAAAACCCAATTTTTTTTTTACAATTTTTAAAGAAAAATGACTCAATACACATTGAAAACTAACTCACAACCAACTCTAAAACTTGACTATAAACCAAATCAACCAAACTCGACACAAACCATTCAAGCTTTATAGCCTTCACTTCGGGCCCCAAGCTCAAATGAAAGTGTACTTGAAATCTTGCAAGGAAAAGCGAACCGATATATACAATGATGGTGGAACAACTTCAAGGAACAACATCGAAAGTAGTAGTGTTTCAGGAGCCTACCATTCACTAGTCCTCCTGAACATTCTTGACCATCCATTTCCTTTAACAAAAATGCATTTTGTCCTTGATAGGGCTGAGATCTTATACGGTCCTTTCCATACATTGTCAAACTTACCATGCTTTCCTTTTTCTTCATTTCGTGCATTCCTTTTTCTTCATTTCATGCTTTCCTTTTTCTTCATTTCATGCATTCCATTGCAGGAACCCTCAGTACGAAACTTGTATATTGTTTGCAAGGGATAAGCAGTGGAGCCTGCCATGTTTCCCCTATTTTTCTCCAAGATTGGACTCAGCATTACCTCAACAACAGGGAAGATGAAGAACTTAAAAGGGAATCCTTTAGTAGAATCGGACACGCAACCATGATGTCTACCACCAATCTCAGCTATGTCCGAATTCTGCATGCCATAAGCCATTTGTTTAGCCACATGCAAATAAAAATACAAAACACTCCTCAAAGCCTCATACCTACATTCTTATGACCAACTCAGGAAATTTTGAAGGATTTGAACGCAAAAATACACTAATTCTTGTTAGCTCTGAAAAGTGTGATGCTTTATGTGACAAATAGTGTTCCAATAGCTTGATGCGAAACACGTAGTATTGGTGAGAGAGCATAAATGTCAATAATATCTTGATTCGAAAGGCTCGTGTGATGCTTGGTAATGTTGGAGTTATTAGGGCTGGAACAATGATATGTGAGACTTTGGAGGATGGTCAAGTAGTTTGAGACAATCAAGTTCACTTGAGGTTTATAAGCTCTTTTAGCGGAGATTTGGGTCTAGTGGGTCTTGGGTCCAAATTTTGAACCTGCTCTGATACCACGTGTAAGGCTCCATCCTAAGGTCCTCTGACAAAACTAAATTTCTCTAATTTAAATACAATAAAAAGGGAAGTAACTTATTTCTAACTAAACATTTAATTGATGATAATTTACCATTAAAATTTATTTCCCACAATTAAATAAGTAAGCATTTCATTTCAATCACTTACATGAGTTAATCTATAAACATAAGAATACATTTTCCAATAGCCTAGTTGAGATGCCCTTAAGCTCTTGATCCTGCTGGGATGCTCCTCTTGACTAGCAACTGGATTTACCTACCATCCAACTAGAAAGTATTTCCTACCCCAGGAAACCTCTACAGGTTCCCTAGCCCTTCGAGCCCAAGTCCAACTAGATGTAGTGTGTCCAAGTTAAATAAATACTCTCCTTCTTTCCCTTCTCTTTTCTCCATCTTCCTCTCAAAACAAAATCCTCCAAAACCACAGCCAAAACCAAAACCAAAACCAAAACCAAGACCAAGGATCCCCCTCTCCTCTCATCATACTTCCCCTTTTATTCCCCCTTCTCTTCTCCATCTCAACCACCTATCATTAATGTCATAACTACCCCCTGATCCTTACATTTGACTTATCTTCTCCAAAGTAAATTTGAGAGGAAATTTTGGGGATGATATATGAATATATAATTTGGTAATTAATTGGAGAGGACCATGCCTTCTCCCAAGTAAATTTGAGACGACATTTTGGGGATGACATATGAATATATAATTTAGTAATTAATTGGAGAGGACCATGTCTTCTCCCAAGTAAATTTGAGAGGACATTTTGGGGATATGGATATTTAAATTGGAATAAATTGAAGGAGACCATATCCTATAAAAATTTAAATTTGAGGGGGTAAGCTGGGAATTGAATAATAACAAAATTTATATTAGTAATAAATTTACAGTTTCACCATCGTAGGTATGTACCAACATTTTTTTTATAATTATAAATCAATATTTTAAGGTAATTTAAACACTAGTATAATTTCCATGATAAGATTAAGTAGGGAATTACAAAGTTAAGGAAGTACCTTTATGGTTTGAAGTAATTACCAAGGATGTGGTACTAAATGTTTGACACATAATCTAGGGATTAGGATTTGTGAGAAGTTAATATTATCACTCTATATATCTTATGTTAGAAGGAAATTGTTTTATGCATGTCGTGTTGTATGTTGATGACATTTTGGTGATTCGAAATAATATGGGCAAAATTAAGGAGGTGAAGAAGTGGCTATCCTTCAAATTTGACATGAAATATATTAGGAGTACAAATTTCATTCTTAGAATAGAGATGAAGAGAGATCACATATTTAGGAAACTATGGATAAGTTAGAGGAAGCATGTTGAAATAATTCTAAAGTGTTTCAACATGTAGAATGCAAAATAGTGAAGGTACCAATTCCTATAACGGAAATCTAACTATATAATAGTGTAAAAAGACACAAAAAGAAAGAGATAACATGACCTGTGTTCCACATGCAAGTGTTGTAGGTAGTTTGATGTATGCAATGGTACTTGACCATATATTGTTCATGTAGTAGGAGTATTGAGTAGAAACATGACAACACCAAAAAGAGAGAATTGGTTTGTTGTCAAAATATTATTTATGTATTCAAATGGCATGAGTGATCATGGGTTCTAATACCATGAAGTACCTGAGGGTGATAGTGAAGCAATTATACAAGGATTTGTCAATGCTAATTAGGCTGGCGATCAAGACAAAAGTAGGTTGACCACTAGATATGTGTTTAGGTTGTTTAGTATAACTAATAGTTGGATGAGTAAGAAACATTATGTTGTGTAATTATCAACAATGGAGGCCGAATAGACAACAACCACTCATGCAAGTAAGAAAACAATGTGGTTGTGGTAGCATTGTTTAGATATTAGGTAACAAGTTTTCTCAACAAGGAGTAAGGATATGTGGTGATAGTTAGAATGTAATATTCCTGAAAATGAACCTTAATTACCATTCAAGGAAAAACATATTGATGTATAGTATCATATCATTAGAGACATAGTGGAAAGAAAGAATGTGCTCTTGATAAAAGTAGACACAGTGGAGAATGTTACAATCTTTCCAACAAGTTAATGAGTGCTAGTCGATTGTCTTGGTATAGAGAAGAGTTGCGTCCTGGATCCCTAATTTACTAAAATCATGATATCAACAGTTCATGTAAATAATACAAGAAGTGTGTTATAGTATCATTTTCCACACTTTCTTTGAGATGCAGTTCTTAGCCAAGTCATCATATCCATTTCCTTATGGAAGACTTTGTTTGGCCATTTTTTTAAAATGTTTTTTTAGAATCCATATGCTCTTCCTATTCTGACATAAATAATACATATGCATGATTCCTAAAGACATTGCACATATATACATGTGTCCTCTAAAGTAAACCCACACATACCTTCAAAATGCACCAAAAAAATTAAATGTGCATATTTGAATACTCTTTTGGGATAGGGTTTACATGTTAGACCAAAACCCACTTGATATAGCCCATGCCATAACTACCCCAATCAATTATTGGTGATATATAATGAAATTTTCAGTGTAGGAAAAGGAAATTCCAACTAGTTCAACCCAACCTTAGTGAAATTCCCCCAGATCTAAGTTTGTCTCCTTACGTTTTTAAGCTCATTCCCCTTAACAATAAGCCCTCATTTTCTTGTCTTACTCTTATCTCCTTGATCTTATGTTGAGCCTTCATATCTCACACATCACTTTTGGAGAAAAAGAGTAGAGGGGGAGACCTTCATTGTCCCAGGAAGGAGGAAGCAAAAGTACATTTCCTTGTAGTTCCTATGGAAAGGATTAGGTAAGTAGTATCCATTATATTTTTTCTCTTACATTAATAAGAAACTCATATTTCCTATCTAAATTTAAGTGTTTCATGCGATGTACTTTGAATTCATTCATTTGAAATTGGATTTGAATATCTTTTCATATGCAAGTATACTTTTATATCTCTAGTATTTTCTTTCATATTAATGTATTAAATGTAGATATGAAAATAAAGAGCAAGAGAAGGAGACAAGACTTTAGGATATACATCAACCATCAAACTCCCAAATAGGTATCTCATCACGTGGAATATAGATTATCTCAATTACTTGTATATTAGGGATGTTATGTTGAGTTTCTATTTTCCACGATGTCAATGTCTTCAACCCTGACCATAGGGAAATTTTTCCTGCAATAAAGTAGGAGAATGTTAAGGTGTTGTACTCTTTGTAAGTAATCTCAATCAAATATAGTTCATTCAGTTGATGTTGTGGTTGGAAAAGATAACTAGGAATGAACCTCAATATGTTTGGTTAAGCGCAATTGACTAGGGATAACAATCAATTGGACAATTAAAGTTAATTCATAAGTTATAGAAGTCGATGCTTGAGTTGATAGGTCGATGGTAAGTCAAGAGTAGTTACCTTAGTCAAAGTCGATGGAAATTTGAGCAGTTGATGGAAGTTCATAATCAACTACAGTAGTCAAAGGGATTGTAGTCAAGTGTAAGCACATAGTTGACATAGATTGGTGGTCAAAGGTAAAATGACCATAGTTGGAACTAGTTATAAAATGATTATTAATCTTGATATTCCCAAGAAATTAGGCAATGGTATTCAACCACTTGTATTAATTCGTGATGCTTCAAATTAGGGTTTTCTATTCCTATAAATAAAGAATGATGTAATGATGATTATGTATCATGAATATTCATAATAAGTAGATATTGGGTGATTTATGGGTGTATTGGTCTTAGGTATGGACCAATGTTGATGTTTGGTGTAAATTGGATGTAATATTTATTTGAGAATATAGGAGCACTAAAGCTCAAAGTTTGGGTATTTTTCCTGGTTAAGGGTTCCCAGGGTAAAATATTTGTGTGTTGTGTAAATATTTACGATGTGCCAATGTTTATTTCTTGTTATTTAAGATATCTCACATTCATTTAAAGGTTTATGTTATTGAGCTTCTAATCTAGTTTATATATCTAGTCAACTTTTGTATTTGGATGTTTGGTTTCTAAAGTGTAAATTAGGTGTCTTAATTGCAACAATAACTGGTATGCATGGTTGTACAATAAGGATCATTATTGTAAGGAGATAATTTCCCTATATGAAGGAGTCTCAAGCATGCCAAGCCAACATCCTATAATTTTTTATTCCATAGTCAATAAACTCATAAATTATTGACAACAATTCCATACACATATAAATCATAAGTAAGTATCACATGGGTAGACTCATAGTCTACTTAAGGTTCATCATGACTAGTAAATGACCATGCCATGTAAACATGAAATTCCTCTTCAAGATCTAACTATGTGTATGTGTTAACATACATACATATTTGTAGGTATGTATCTATGTATTTATTCATCTATGCATAATCCCTAAAAATAGAACATAATGTTATTGTGGAAGGATTTACAACTTGCATAAATCATGGATGTATTTTAGATAGACAACGATGCATGATTCCTTTTAAGTGTGGAGCTTTCATTATTTAGATATCCCCATGTTTTCAAGGCTTTAAACCTGTTGTAGCTTTTTCTATCTCCTATCACCCAATTTCTTTCAGAAGATATAAAACCCTCCTAGAGACAACCTCTCGGTTGATAGAAGACCAGTGCCTAGGGCATCCAAGAGGAGTGTTTTTGAATATTATCTAAAGGCTTTCTTACGCACTCCATATGTCATGTAATTGGTTCAATAGCCCTTCACCAAGGTCAACTCAAGCAAACACATAGATCGAAATAAACACTGGTAGATATGGCTAATCTCAAAGAGAAATGCGTTGGTTCTGGTGGTCGACACACAAAAATACACAATTTAACATTGTTATTGTAGTATAGATGAATAGGAGGAAGGAAAGGAGGGAAATTGATGCAGAGGGTTGGACATAACACAAAATCCTAAGCAACAATCTCGAGCAGAAATATGGAAAAGTGAGGAGGTGAAACTACAGAAAAAGTGCAGTGTGAATTAAGGTCTTAAGCTCTATGCCCCATGAATACATTTGTTAACAATTAGCATAAGTAAATTTGTTTACATATAGGTACTGTAGGCTATCAAATAACACAAAGTAAATTAGTGATTACACAAGTACTGTAGGCTATCAAATAACACAAGTAAATCTGCGTTTACACAAGTACTTCTCACTACTTAGCAGCATACATACAACCATGAGAAAGTGAAACCAGAAACTTCATTACACAATTTCAGAAGAGGAAAGACATACATGAAATGATATACAAAGGGGGGAACATACCGCGCATTGTTCTGATTGGAATCAATAAAACTGCTTCATTAATCTTTGAATATGGAATCCAAATCAACAATCCATCACATTTAACAATTGTACATGCCCAAGCACCTCATGAACAAGTAAATTGAACCAAAGTGGAACCACTTTATCTGAAAATAGAGCTTAGAACTTGCGAAAGAAGAATATGAGCCTTTGAACAACAATTACAAAGTATCTCAATTGATCTCTAGCTGTCTAATAAACTAGATATCTCAGCGTGTGAAGGTTCTGCTACCCAAAATGATTACAATAGGATTTTATTCCGTTCTCGAAAATGAAAAAATTACAGAATAATAGAAATAACAAAAATTGAATGATAGTTGAGGAAAATATCTCCCTGGCATTCCTGTGATGGCCTATGATCAATCCACATATTTTCCATGATGTTACTCTTTAATTTTTTGGCTAGTTCAGCTATTGCTTTCACCTTAACTACTTGAATTACCCACTCTTTGGAGCTGGGAGTGATCAACTGTCGGCTACCTAACACCGTGTAGAAATAGAGATTGACCTGGTAGTCCTGATTGCGTGGAGCTCCATGTTGATAATTTAATTCTTAGGTGACTTGCACACTTCTTCTTGAGTCCCATACCTCCATTTACTCACTGAAGATGTGCATCAGAGCACAAAGATGGCTTGTATCACCTCAAGGAAGACCTAACACTCTTTCCTGTGGATCATTGTCCTTTCTACCTTGACACAATGATCTTTGAAAGTCACCATTACTCCTTAGACCAACTCCTTTGTTCCCGCATTCAATCTTGCAGCTTCCAACCCATACGCCTTAACTCTTTGTACCATGCTTATCGAAGAAATTCCATATCACAATTTTCACAGTGGTGAAGTATTCTAATCTTTTGATTTCCAACCTCTAATATGACGAGCTCCTTCCACTTCACCCTTCCTGTATTTCTCACCAAACAACTGAGGGTCATGACTTGCCACTTAGCCTTAAGTTTCTAAATCATTTTTTCCTTGTTGGGGGCTATCTTTCCTTCATTAAGTGCTCAATGCCCTTGGTTCTTTGAGTCTTTGCAACCGTGGTGCCAGCCCAATATCAAAGCCCCCTTATCGGAATTTTTTCAAGTATTAAGTGTTATAAAGTGTCAAGATCCTTAACCTCTGATATGATGACCTATGATATGGCTTCATCGCTCCATGTGGCACCTCATGAGTGGTGACACATGTCACCTATATTTGTTTCCTTAGGCCTCCTCAAAACTCCAAAATTGCCCTCCACATGTCCTTCCGTCCCGCCACATCATACTGATGTGAAATGCCACTATAGCTTATCGGGACCAACCATATGCCATCACATGTCCTACTAGATGAGATATGAAAGGGGCTAACCACCTTTGGTTTTGTGATGAAATCCTTTGTTAATCCTTTGTCGATGTTCTTGGTGGTTTTTAACACTATTGACACATTATGCCTTTAAAAGTTGTCATCTTAATAAGTTATGATTATCTAATTCATCAACCTTCTGATGTGATGATGCTTCGATATTCAAGACCTCCGATATGTGATGCACCGATATGCATGACCTGCGATATTGTTGTGGGATTTTATCCCCTAAGGCTCTTGGGTGGAACCCTAGCAGACTGAAAGATGTCTAAATCGAGAAACATGCACACACACAGCCATTATGCTAGAAAAAGCTATTTCTAAGGTGAGAAGGACGTACCTCAGGTCCTACGTTTGGGTAGTTCCTCAAGGGTGCAAACCCTTATTCACGCCCCTTCCGCTCCTTTGCCCTGCAAAAACAACAATTCCAAGGAATGCAGTAGTATATGGACAAAGATTCACATGAAAATCATCTTTATGTTATACAAGAAAGGAGTTAGTTATAAACTTTTAGACATCCATTCATACATGAAATTCAAACATGAACATCATTAA
>APFE031667982.1:114091-157337 GCA_000404065.3 Pinus taeda
AGGAATTGGTTGGGGACAGTTGAGGCCACGGGCACTAACAGGTGATCAACAGGTAAAACCCGCGATCTCCGCCCGAAATTAAGAAGTTTTATAATTTTTTAAGTGTTTTAATACATATACACGGGTTGGGTATATATGAACCCGCGTATACACGCGTTTAACTCGGGGAAATGTCGCGTACAGGGAATAAAACACTGTTTTTTAGGTTTTGGACCAGGTCTGGAAGGAGGGGTTGCCCTAGGCCATGAGTGCAGCATCACAAACCATAATAGTGAGATTTGGAGCTATAACAGATATGTGATCGTTGATATCCCTTATTCTTTGATGTTGTGATTTCCTATATCTCTGGAACTTTGATATGCGATCTCCGATATATCAGACCTTCGATATTCCTTCTTAAGGCTTCAATCCTTGAACTTCAGTAGACCATATTGTTTGATATAAGAGTCCATTTTTAGACTTCCACATATTGTTGGAAAGATTGTTTAGAGCAATTTCCAATGGAGAGGGTTCGGTTAAGGCTTTGAGCCCTTCTGCCACTTGGAAAATAACTGTAAAATTCTCTTCTCATTTACTCTTTAGACAACTGGAAACACATTTTATAGTAAGTGACAACATTGGCTCCAATTTGATTCTGTACTTGAAAATGCAAAAATTATAGAGTAATAGACATAAAGAAAACTGAACGATGGTTGAGAAAAATATATCCCTATCATTCATGATGGCCTCCAATCAAGCCACGTCTTTGCCATGATGTTCCTCTTTAGTTGTTCGGTCGGTTCACCTATTGTTTTAGCCTTAATGACTTGAATTCTCCACTCTCTAGAGCTCAGAGCAATCAATTGTCAATTGCTTGCCATAGTGCAAAATAAAATATTAACTTGGAAATCATTCATTTCTTGACTGCGTGGAGCTCCATGCTGAGAAATTAATTCTCAGGTGACATTCACACTGCTTCCTAAGTACCATACCTCCATTTACTCATTGAAGATGTGTGTCGGAGCACAGAGATTACTTGTATCACCTCAAGACAGACCCAAAACTCTTTCCTGCAGACCATGGTGCTTTTTGCCTTGACCCAGTGATCTTTGATAGTTTCCGTTGCTCCTGAGATGAACTACTCTATTCCCGCATTCAATCTTGTAGCTACAGACCCATACACCTTTAACTCTCTATATTTTTCTTATCAGAGAAATTCCATATCACAATTTTCATAGTGGTGCAATATTCTAATATTTTGATTGTTGACCTGTGATATGATGATCTCCTTCTGCTTAGCCCTTCCTCCATTTCTCACCATAGGACAAGGGGCAGCGACCTGCTGCTTAGCCTTGAGTTGCTCGAGTGTTTTTGTTCCTACCAGGGGCTATTTTTCCTTCATTAAGTGCTCAACACCCTTGGTTCTTTGATTCTTTGCAACCATGGTGCTAGCCTAATTTCATAGCCCCTTCTCGGAAATTTTTCAAGTATCAAGCATTACAAAGTGTTGACATCCTCAACCTCCGATATGCCGACCTCCAATATGACGTCATCACTCCATGTGGCACCTCATGAGTGGTGACATCTGTCACCTAGATTTGTCCCCTTAGGCCCCCTCAAAACGCCAAAGCTTCATGCCACGTGTCCTTTCATACCGCCACATCATACTGGCATTAGACGACACTGTAGCTTATTAGGACCAATCATATGCCCCCACGTGTCCTGCTAGAGGAGAGACAAAAGGGCCTGCACACCTTTAGCTTTCTGATGAAATCCTTTATTAATCCTTTCTCGGAATTCTCGACAGTTTTTAACACTATCGACACATTATACATATTGCAAATTTTTAAAGGTTGTGACCTTAAGAAGTCCCGATTCTCCGATTCATCGACCTTCCGATGTGTCGATGCTCCGATATTGAGACCTCTGATATGTGATGTGCTGATATGCCTGACCTACTATATATGATTGCCGATATGCCTGATGCTCTACAGTTACGATTACCAATATGTTTGATGCTCTGATGTTGCAATCACCGATATGGTTGATGATTTGATGTTGTTATCATCGATATGGATGACACTATGATGTTGCGATCACCAATATGGCTAATTCTTTGATGTTGTGATCGTCGATATCTCTGGACCTCTGATATTCAATCTTCGATATATCAGACCTCCAATATTCCTTCTTAAGGCTTCAATCCTTGAACTTCAGCAGACCATATATTTTGATCGAGGAGTCCATTTTTGGACTTCCACATGTCGTTGGAAAGCTTGTTCACAAAACTTTCCAACGGAAAGGGCCCAATTTAGGCTTTGAGTCCTTTTGCTACTTGGGAAATGACTGCAAAATTTTATGCTCATTACTCTTTGAACAACTGCGAACATATTTTGCAGTAAGTGACAACAAAACCTGTTAAGTTTGATGACCAACATGAATAACATAATTATTGTGAATTTTTCAGGATAGGGTTCTTAGAGTCATCTGACCCTTGGCATGTTAGGTCTATTTTTAAAGGCTCTCTATACTTATATTGTAGGTCTATGAGTTTAAATACTTTATAGCAATAACACATTTTCTGAAGTATAATCCTCTAAGTACAAACTTAGTATTTTGTTTCCAAGGTCTAGTAAGCATAAAGTTGAAGGATTAGGGATTAATATATTCTTTATAGATACCAAAGGAGAGCCTAAAAGAGGTTTAAAGTCATTGATAATGACTTAGATTTACAAATAAATGCCACTTTGTACCATTAGTAACTCAATATCTTTTTGTAGTTGACTCATATCTATTTAATTTTCCCCTTGTTTCTTAGTGTATGTAATCATTTATCAAAAGCCATGGAAAAGTAGAAAAAAAAAAAACAAACAAACTATACTATATCTAAAATAAATTCTAACTTGAGATATTTTAGGTTCATAAAGAAATCCTTTATTGGTTAGTTTCAATAGTTATGATGAAGCTAGTGAACTTCATGGTTGAAAGTTTACTGCAAATTATGTTTTCAATCTTAATTGTGATTTTGCCACTTAAACTTGTATCTCATTACCAAGTACTAAAATGAAACAAATAATTAATGCCGATTAAGAAATTACTTATGACTCTTACAAACACTTTTTTTTTAATAGCTAGCGAAAATTCTTAATCCGTTATTTCTTCAACCTTAAATCAATACTATATAAATCCTATAGTAACTAAATTCTTATCACCTTGATCCTTTTAGAATTTGAACCAAGAGCAATACCATATAAAACCCAAACTATCCCCATCTTCTAATAAACAAGATACAAAGTGAAAAGGTAACAAGAATATTTTTTTAAAGTAATCATTAAATATTAAAAAGGGAAGTGAAAAGGTAACATGAATGATTTTTTAAAGTAATCATTAAATATTAAAAAAAGTGAAAAGGTCACCTGAATGATTTTTTTAAAGTAATCATTAAATATTAAAGAGGAGAAATAAACAAGATACAAAGTGAAAGGGTAATTGTAATAATTTCTTAAAGCAATCATTAAATATTAAAAAGAGAAATAATATTCTTATGTGATGGTGTTGTTCTATGAACACTCTTTTTCTTTCACTTTATCTTCCCTATGCATATCTCTTTTTAATTCTAACTTAATTTAATCCCTTCCAGTAAGACATGCAAGTCCTTTTTCTCATTGGATGCTTTACCATTGTCAATTCTTTTCACTCATTTCTCTACACATAAATAAATCTTTCCTTTTCTAAAGAGAACCGCTTTCCCCTTGAAGGGGCAAAATGGAACATCAACCTTCTCTCATTAAGAACATTAAATATTTAAAAGAAAATTAGTGTGGGTATTTAAATCTTGTGAGAAAGTTGACAAACGCCACGTGTCAATATAAATCCAATGAGAAGAGTTTCCGTAAAGGTAAAGGGAATCGCTTTTTCTATAGCTACATGCCTACAAAATAGTCAAACGTGCAAGTAACCATTAAGAATCATAAAATATTTAAAATATTTTAAAATCCTCATATATAATATATGTACTAACTGTTTTATAAATGAGTGTAATTTTTTTAAAACTTTAGAATAGACCTACAAAATTTCAAAGTGCAAATCTTTTGTTTGAATATAAAATTTTGTCCCAAAAAAAAATATATCCAAAAATACTTAATTCCATTCAATTTTAGATAGATTCTTTATATTGATTTTTAATAATATAATTTATATTTAGGTAAATTTCATATAACTTTTTATAACATATTCTTATTTTTTATTTACATACAATTAAGTATATATGTAATTGATTTTTTTAATTTAAGTTTTAATGTTTTATATATAATTTTAGTTTATATATAATATATATATATGAAAAAAATGTTGCATGTGAGTATTTATGTTAATCACAAGGAGTTGTTGCTCTGTGAGTATTTTTTCAGACTTACCAGATAGATGTGTGTGATAAAGCACAATTTAAACAATATTCTAATATGCAAACAATATCATAAGATGTAAAGGAAAGTGGGAGTTTGTACCTCACACATGAAGATGCAACAAGTAGTTGGAGCAAACAGCATGAGTGTTGCCAGATTTCCTAGCTTCCAAACACTGAGTTGAGAATCTACACAAAGACAACAACCAACATTACCCAAAACTCTTCCTACAAGGTTATGTTAGCTTAAGAACCATTATTGGTAATTCATAAACAACATCAATAACATGCCAATCACAAAGAACATCAACAATATAATGGAAGGGAATCAACTTTGTATTAAAATCAAATGGCATACATAAATGGTATACCTCAAGGCATAAGAAGAATCTCGTTTTTAGTTTGCAACCTAGACTCCACCTCCTAGAAGGGTGGCCTCACAAAAAAAGTAGAGCCTGTGTGCTATAGTATGGTCTCTAGATCTCTATCTAATTGGATCTAGCCCCTTTCTGCTTAATAGGGTGAGATAATATAGGTTCATTCTATCCTCTGTGAGAATGCATCTAGACACATAGGGGCTTGAAAAATTAGGAAATGGACCCCTAGCTAACTCATACACAAGTAGGTTAAGTTGATCTCCTTTGGAATGATAGACTCTAAAAATTGAGCTTTCTCTCATTTATCTCAATTATGAAATAATTATTATCTCATAATTATGAAATTTCGACAAAATAACTATGATGAATTACTCAATTGTGTAATTTCATTTGTAAGACCCACATAAGTAAAAATAAAGGTGAAAGGGGATGCATTTTGACCAACTGAGGTACGTTGAACTTGGGTCTCTTTCACTATAGTGGAGTAGCGAATAGGGTTATAACAATATGTTTGTTAATTATTTTAAATATAAAATTATATATATATATATATATATTATATATAATATATATATTATATATATATATATATATATATATATATATATATATATATCACGAGGACGTCTCTCGATGAACCTCTGACATGTCATGTGTGTTTGTGGCATACTAAACAATACCCTTAATTTGACTACACATTGAAAATTACCTCTAAAAATCACATTATTTAAACCCCTACCCATATGAACCAAATATACCTTCCCAATTTAAAAAATCTCTATTTTCACTAGATATTGTAGGTATCCATTTTGTCATTAACATTTTTTTATACCCCTTTATATTTTTTCATTAACTTTGAGCTCCATTTTTTATACATGCCAATGTAAAAACCCTTTACCCCTATTATATGCTCAACATATTATGTCTTTTTTCATCAATATATATCTCCCAAATATGAATGCACGTGGTATGGTATTGCTCCCTTAGTGAAGGCCCATTGATATATGTGTGTGTGTGTGTGTGTGTGTGTTTATTAATTAAATTTATTAATTTTTTTGCATATTTATTAATTACTTGCTCTAAAATACCATGGTTATGAATATGAATCATTATTATTTAAGTCTATTTTAATGTGGTATATATATTATGCTATTTTTTCCCTTTTAAAATTGTTATCATTTTTTTAATAAAAATAAATTTCCAAAATAATAAGTTGAATTGAATTGATTTATTGATTTTATTGTTTTTTACTTTTTATTACTTTTTTAATTGAGGCACCATTATGTCTTATTATTATTTTTTGATCTAACACTTTATTTAATGTGCCACCACATCTCCCCATACTAGGCTATAGAGTATTTGTTGGAACAAGCAAAGCATCTCACAAAAGGTCCATGATTTGTCTGTGATGTGAAGCATGGTGCGACAATAAAATTTATTGGTAGGGCAATCTATTTTTCACTTAATACATTAATAGAACTAGATAATTTTTGTATCCATATCATTTTATATGCAATGGAAAAACTATTTGTGATAATTTCTCACATTACCGATAATCCACTACAGTAACTAGAGACAATTTTAAACTCCATTTCAACATTGATCCATTCAATTGATTGTCGTGACATTGAAAATTTCATTTTTGTGATTCAAGGCTAGACCATCACTCAATCTTAATAGAGATGGAGATGTTCACATTGTTGTGGGCACTACTTTGTTATTTTTTCTTTTCCATTGAAGTGATGACATCTAACCTATATAGGAATGCTTTCCCTGTAGATTTCATGTTTGGTATAAGAACTTTAATGTATCAAGTATATAACCTATCTATTTTTTGATCATGTTAGAACATAAAGATATGGTATATCATCCATATATTTGTTGATCATGTTAGAACATAAAGATATGGTCATTGCACATTTTCTCTCTCTCTCTCTCTCTCTCTCTCTCTCTCTCTCTCTTACCTGGATAAGTTAAGGAGGTATCTTGTTCTTTGTCCTCAAGTCCAAAATATTGTTCTTTTTTCTCATGTTTTGGGAAATATTTTTAGGACATTTGGAATCCATTATTAGATATCAATTTTAACCCCTATCTTGTTTTACTTGTAAAATTTTTTTTGTCAACCTCACTATGAAATCCTGTGAGTTATTATTTGAAAGGAAAAAGTTAGAGCTAGAGTGGTGAGAGAGAAAAAAAAATGAATAGGATCACTAAGAAGGCCATCAACTGGTAGGACACACTTTCCAAGCATGATCATGGATTTTTCAAGAAATCTTACAATCTCTTGGTGCTCTACAATGTCGAAGTTTGGTGTATGATTTTCTCTCAAAGAGGGAAGCTCTTTGAATTCTTCCATTCGAGGAATCTATGCTTATGTGTTTGTCCTTATTTATTAATAACCTTTTGTTATATAGATTTTTTATTATGCTTTTTATATTTTAAAATGTTGGATGGCTAACTAATTTGTAAACTATCATTTCCCTCACATTAATATGTAATAATCAATCAACCATCTAAATACCCTAATAATATGCTGTGTAGGTGTCTAACAAATCACTTACCTAGAAACAATCAATTTGGCCTAGACATAGAATCACTAATGCCATCAACATCACAAACATTTCCACCACAAAATAAGGTTATAAGCATGTTACATAAAGAAACAATATGTATTGTATTAAATAAAAAAATGTTTATTGAGAGGAGAAGGCTACTTAAAATTAATAATCTTACAATATCCTATTTTCTTGACAAAGGCATATTATTTATTCCTAATAATTTTAAGCTTAACACAATATTTATGTCATATGATAAAACCTAATTAATATTGTTTATGAATATTATTCAAGTGAATTTCAAGATTTCCTATGAAAATTTCCATTATAATATCCAGATGTGAGGCATCAAGGTAACTATCACTTCTATCACAAGTAAACCAAAAAAAATTGGAATGCAATGATAATTTAGAATATAGAAATTGGACAAGCACTATCTTCTCTTCATAAGGCTAGAACTGTATTTAACAAAGTTAAGATGATGATTTGGATCATCATGTAGCTTTTCATATATCTTGGTATTTATGTGTGGAAAAATTGTAGGAATTGGCATGCAAGGCCCATTTTAGTGGTAGGTTCCAATTTGAAAAATTGAGTTAGAAGCCTTCCCAAGCCATCTCGAGACATCAAAAATTGTTTTTTTGTTTTTTTTGTTTCAAGGTTTAAAAATTTTCCACACACCCTCGATCTTAATCTACATGCTCAAATCTCTCTAACAATGCAAAAATCACCTCAATTGGTGTTCACATGTGAAAGTTATGCCTTGAAAAAGTTGACCTATTTTTATTGATCATATGGTGGTATGAGTGGATTCTACATCAACCCTCCATTAATCAGACATGTAGGCCTATACACTAGTGGAATTTCAAGAAGACTCTAAGGTTCAAAACTTTATCACAACTGAGGATTAAGGAACTCGAAAACCTACTCCTAAATAACTATTAGGCTATGTCAAATACAAATTTGCTAGGAGGAGAAGATATTCCAATATTTAGCATTGTATTGTTTTTTGTAGCTAAGAAATAACATCTGAGAGTAGTATTTTGTAAGAAAAAGAAGATGAGTTGGATTCTATAACAACTATTTAGGCAATATTATCAAGAAGTAACTCCATAGTGGGTGTGCATTCCTTTATATGTGCACTTTTATAATTGAAGGAAAGATAGAAAAGCTTAGGCCTCACCTTCTACATTGGTTTTTCTATATTGGACTTCCCCTGATGAATATTTTGTTTGTTTGTGTGGATGGTGTGTATTTTGTTCCTATTCTTTTATTTTAACATTTTAGTTATTTCTTAAATTTAAGCTATAAACGATAGATAACAAATATGAGATTAAATGAATTAAACTTGCATAATCTAATATTTCATAATATTATAATATATTTTGGGGTGAAATATTTTACTTGGGTCTCGACGTTTACAAATCACATGGGTTTTAGGGCCAAGTTTTATTTGGAGTATTTTTGGGAAATTGAAGGATCTAGGAATTGGACTAAGAAAAAAGTTAGAAAAACCTAGCCATGGTGGATGAATTAGTTCACAATAAATCTCAAGAGCCATCAAAAGAGAGATTTGTGAGGATGGAATAGGAAGTTATTGATGTCTCTTATAACATGATTATGATTGCAGTTCTAGCAAGCAAAATCAGACTATTCTTGGAGGTTGTAGGATGTAATTTGTGATTGGATCAAAGGGGAAACTAAAAGAAAATTGTTGGGAAAATTATATGTTTTTATTTCCAAATTCAAATTATCAAACTAGACTCATAAAATTAGAGATGCAAGCACAAGAAATGCAGGATTAAAGAATTAATCTATCATAATCTGATGTCAAAGACTACTGAGAAAATTAACAATTAAATAACATGTTCATGAAAGAAAAAAATGAATGTGAATAAACACATATTGAAACTAAAGACCATCTATTATGGCTCGTATTAAATACCCTAGCACAACCCAAGAATGAAATCATTCACTCTATAAGATAGTGTTCATACATTCAATAGTAGGTTGGATTTGAAGAAATAGAGGATTCTAGTTCTAGTGGTTAGTTTTTCACAATCAAATGCTAAAATTAAAGGCAAAGAATTGGAACATAAAGAAATGTAAATATAGGAAATATAATCTAAGTAGCATGCAATAAATTAGCAAAATAAAGAGGAAAATCAATACCTAGGATTGTAGAGCCATTCTCAACTTGACTAATGTTGCCAAAAATGATCAAATTAGGTTGAAGTTGTTAGTTCCAGTCTTCACAGCCTGTCACCAGGGATCAAAATGGGCTCTTACTATGTCTGGTTTTCAGATATGTTTTGCACATGAGTTTCAGTGCAAATCATATCCTAAGTATTTCCATCAGAAGAAGCTCAGAAAAATATTTCCAATGGTACTTCACACTCTCGTAACCAGTTTCTAGATCAGAATATATGATCGAAATGAATGAGTGATTCTTGGTTATGCATGTTTTGAGGTCAGTTGCTGCACCCAATGACAAGTTCAGTACAATATCAGTTTCTGAAATAATGGTAAGGATTTTTTCAAAAGTGAAAGAGGTTTTTGTCCATCACATACCAAATAACAAAACCCTCCTTTAATTTATGCACAGGTGCTACTATGTGGGGGATATGTAGTGATATTTGGAGCCTACATTAAAAGAAAGAAAATTTTTCATATTTTTTGTTGTTTTAGTCATTTTAGTGTGGTGCCATTTTACAACAAATGGAAAGTAATTTTGAAAAACCTAAGGAATTTTTGTTAACCATGATCCATATAACAAAAACCTCTTTCAGTTTATTCACAGGTGTTGTGAATTTGAATATGTGACTAGATCTTTACAGCTCATTTTCACATATTTAAATTTTTAATGATTTTATGTTTTAGAGATGATTTTGTGGCACAGATTTAGAGAAACTGGAAACAAATTTCCCAAATTTGAGAGAGGTTTTTCTCCAACATGACCTTATTTATAAAAACCTCTTTCAGTTTTGTAACAGGTGCTATGGTTTAGGAGACACGAGTTCATCTTCAACACCTATTTTCAGAAATTCGGTCCAAGTTTAATGTAACTGATTCTATTTTGAAGAAGATGGTTGAGCTCAATTCCCTTAATACAAGGATGAGCTAAATGTATAAATTTTATGAATTTCATAGTGTAGAGGTTGGAATTTGGTAGAGGGTTGGACTCTTGTGGATCCATTGAGCTACTTTGTACATCACTTCTATAGTTTGGCAAGGAAATAAACCAGGGTTTTGCAGCATTTTGTGGGATTCTTCTGTTAATGTGAATTAGCATTGTTTTCTTCTCTATAATTCAGTTGATGTTATTTTTATGTGTACCATCATATCTTTTATTCTGCATAACTAAATGAATCAATTGTAAAAGGTAGAATCCATTTTTGTTTAAGTCCTCTGCCTTAGGGTTTATTTAGTTTTACATGTTTTCTACTGTTTGAAGAATACTCATGACTTTTGCATGCCCTCTACAGCTCCTAACTAGTCTTTAGACTCAACATTATACTGATCTCAAAGTGCTAAAACAATTTCCTACCTCGCCCCACAGAAACCTTTACAAATTTGTGTTCATTTCTCAGACCCAAAGCTGCCTTCCCCATCTGATCCAACAACCAGCCATTAAATTCAATCAAATTGCTCCGAGGAAACATACCTAACCTAAAATGAGTCATTATATCAGTCATCTCAAGCCTTCCTTGATAAATTTTCATTGAGATTGACAAGGAGAGAGCCCTCTACCGACCTAGTAGGGCTAGCTACCAGGTTAAGCGTGGTTTGATGTTACCCTAGACCTGCCTTTCTCATCCTGAGGTAGATTTAGGCCCTAACATAGTGGCAACCATACTGGGGAAGAGGTGATAGATATTCTCCGGGAAATATCATTCAAGTTGCAGATCTAATTGCTGATGGTGGACAACAGTCAGACACATATGAAGGCTGAAACATTCACCTGGCGACTCCAAATCAATCCAGAGATTCCAACACTCATTTATCCATTCATGCAATAAAATAAAATTGTAGGGTTTGTGTCAAACCCCGTGTTTTGTGAAGTCTTAAAAGAAGTTAGAGATCAGTTAGTGGATATTGAAATTGATGAAGTATTTTTCATTACCTTGCTTCAATGTTTGAGATCTCTGAAGTTTCCTCCTAAAGCTAAAACTGGTTTCTTTGAGTTGTTTGTTGAAAAATTTGAGAAGGATATTTAGTATTTAAATGATCAGATCCAATCATATGAATTCCAAGATCACAAAAAGTTCTTGGAAACTCAACCTCCTTCAAAACAAGAAACAATAGAGTTGTTCGTGGATGTTTGTATTGACAATTTGCAGTTGGAGGTCTGTGTTGAGGAGTTTGGAAAACAAACAGAGTCTAGTTTATTTGATCCTATTGTCACATATATGGAGTATTTTTTTCAGTTCGAATGATAAGTCAGATTGTCTTTCACACAACCAAATTCAATTTGTGCATGGATGGTTGTGAGCATTTACATTTGTCCTAGTTGACGCACTTTCAAGCAACATCTTTGTCATAGTTACTTGAATGTTTGATATGGCATTACAACATCACTTGATCCATTTATTTTGCAGTAAAGCAGGGTAGGTTTGTGTACATAAATAAGCTACCTGAGGTAGCATTTCAGTTTTCGGTATTTGTTTATGTACATGTTGCAGTATGTATATGTTTTTGGATTGGTATGAGTTGTTTTGCGTTTGGAGTTGTTTGACCGTATTGCCCAATGGTTGATGAACTTGGTCTATGGTGCTCTTGACACCTCCAAGGAGTTTCCATCCCTAATAATGCCAATGTTAGTTCCAGTCTTCGTAGCCTATCACCAGGGATCAAAATGGGCTCTTACTATGTTTGTTTTTCAGAGATGTTTTGCACATGATTTTCAGTGCAAATCATATCCTACGTATTTCCATCAGAAGAAGCTTGGAAAAATATTTCCAACAATATTTCACACTCCCATAACCGGTTTTTGGATTAGAAGATATGATCGAAACGAATGAGTGATTCTTGGTTATGCATGTTTTGAAGTCAGTTTATGAAATAATGGTAAGGAATTTTTCAAAAGTGAAATATTTTTTTGTCCATCACATACCAAAAAAAAAAACTCCTTTAGTTTATGTACAGGTGCTACTATGTGGGAGATATGTAGTGATATTTGGAGCCTACAATAAAACAAAGAAAATTTCTCATATTTTTTACTGTTTTAGTCATTTTAGTGCGTTGCCATTTTACAACAAATGGAAAGTAATTTTGAAAAATACAAGGAGGTGCTTGTTAACCACGAGCCATATAAAAAAAACCTATTTCAGTTGATTCACAGGTGTCGTGAATTTGAATATGTCACTAGATCTTTACAACTCATTTTCACAGATTTAAATTTTAAAGATTTTATGTTTTAGAGATGATTTTGTGGCACAACTTCCAAGCAAATGGAAACAAATTTCCAAAATGTGAGAGATTTTTTTCTCCAAAATGAACTTATATACAAAAACCTCTTTCGGTTTTGTAACAGGTGCTATGGTTTAGGAGATATGAGTTCATCTTCAACACGTATTTTCAGAAATTCGGTCCAAGTTTAATGTAACTAATTCTATTTTGAAGAAGACGGTTGAGCTCAACTCCCTTAATACAAGGATGAGCCAAATGTATAAATTTTATGAATTTCATAGTGTAGAGGTTGGACTTTTGCAGAGGGTTGGACTCTTGTGGATGCATTGAGCTACTTTGGACATCACTTCTACAGTTTGGCAAGGAAATAAACCAAGGTTTCGCAGCATTTTGTGGGATTCTTATGGTAATATGAATTAACATTGTTTTCTTCTCTATAATTCAGTTGATCTTATGTTTGTGTATCATCATATCTTTTATTCTGCATAACTAAATGAATCAAGTGTAAAGGGTAGAATCTGTTGTTGTTTTAGTGCTTTGACTTAGGGTTTATTTAGTTTTAAATGTTTTCTAGTGTTTGAAGAGGACTCATGAATTTTGCATGCACTCTCCAGCTCCTCACCAGTCTTTAGACTCACCATTATACTCATTTAAAAGTGCTAAAACACTTGCCTACCTCACCCAACAAAAACCTCTGCAAATCTGTGTTCATTTCCCAGACCCAAAGCTGCCTTCCCCATTTGATCCAACAACCAACCATTAAATTCAATCAAATTCCTTTGAGAAATCATACCTAGCCCAAAATTAGTCCCCATATCAGTCATCTCAAGCCTTCATTGATAATTTTTTATTGAAATTGACAAGGAGAGAGCCCTCTCCCAACCTGGTAGGGCTAGCTACTAGGTTAAGCATGGTTTGATGTTACCCTAGACCCGCCTTTCTCAACTTGAGGTAGATTTAGGCCCTAACAGAAGTGGTGCACCAAAGTGTAGGAGCAAGCAACATCCATTAATAAAATAGCTTTGTTTACAAAAGGGAAACACCTACACTTGCTACCACAATTGAATCTCTGAATCAACTAATATTTCCTAAGCATGTTACAAGAGCGAATAGTCAACCTCCTAACTCTATTCTACATCTTAATATTTTTACAAGAGGAACATTGGGGTGGATAAAAACTAATTCCCTAATCTTAGATTTATTTTGTTGTAAAATAAAAACAAGTTAGCAAATGATAACAACCAAGAAAAATGGGGTAATTTTCTCCCCAAAATAAAAATACATCTCTACAAATCATTTCCATACTTTCAAAATAGGTGAGATTCATTCTTGTTGATAATTAGACAATTAACTTGGGGTTTTCTTCAAAATGGTACTATTTATATATCTGGGTGAATTTGTGCATTTTAGCTAGATTAACATCAAAGAACCAAGGATATATCTCAAATAATTAAATATTTTGGAAAAAGACCTTAATTTTAACCAATTTACCATAATGGGAACAAAACCCGTGTTCTAGAATTTTCAAATTCTCCTTCATCACCTAAGAGATTATGCTTGAAGTTGACTATCTGGAAAGTTTTACTTGTAATGTTGTTTTAGAGCTAGATCTTCAAACGTACAACCTAGGGGTGATATTACCAACCTAGAATTATTTTAACACCTCATCCTTCGAAACTCATGTGGCAAAATTTCTTCTAGAAGGGTGCAAACATGATAAACATGATCAGGTACCAGAAGTGAACTACTAGTACATGAACTAGGAAAAATAATTCATTATTAGCAAAATCAACATAAAATTCATTTAATTCATTAGAGACTTAAGAATTAATTAAAATAAGAAACTTTTACCTCAAAATGTGTGTCAAAAGGTTTTGGGCTTAAAGGGGTAGGAATGCATAATAACATGTGCAATGCACGATTATGAGCGTAAGATGTGAGGGATTAAAGGCCAATCAGAATCCCATCATGGTGCTTCATAATGATGTACACATCAATATCATTATATTTCATACAAACGTAGGACTGATAGTCCACACAGATGCAATGGGTACCACTTCTATTGATGATGGGAATAATGTTAGGAACCAAAGTGGGAGATACATGAAATGGACCCCTATGGTCGAGATAGAGATGGATGTGACCTTTCTACTTATGGTGTAGATCCCTATAGTTGATAAAAACATGAAAAAACCCTTCATTTTTTGTGACCAAAATAATGTTATAAATCTATTCCATCAAAGGAAATAGGTAAATGGATTGAGCATGGAGAATTTTTTTGATAAGCTGGGGATCAAAGCCAAGCATCGTTTCATATGAAGAAGGGAGAATGCCATGGATGAAAGGGAAAATAACAGTGTAAGTAGTGAGATCATCATGAGGGAAACCCACTTCAATAATATAGTTATCCGTAACCCTAGGTTTCTTGGAAATGTCGATGGGATGATCAGGAGAAAGGTTTCCAAATTTCCCTTCAAAGAACACATCATGGGTGGTTTATGGATCTTGTGCTAAATTGACATTACACAAAGAAACTAGGGTGCGAAATTCATCATTCAACTATTCTGAAAAAGGGAGGAAAGATGGAGGATGATGTGACTCTTCCCAAGGGGGATCAGAGATCATCATGGCTTCATCATGTAGCATCATAAAATAAATGAAGTTAAAAGAGCAAGAATGATTGACAACCAAGGTGGGTGAGGAGTAAGCATCAAGTTTGACATCATTGGAAGAACTTGACTCAAAGGTAGTAGGCATCATTTCACCAAAGATATCAATATCTTCAAGAGAATGGATGATCCAAGGATCAATGTACCAATTGAAATCATATGATAGGGAGTATGAATCAAGTTTGACATCATAGGAAGAACTCAACTCATGGTCATCAGGCGCCATTTTGCTAAATATGCCAATGTCCTCAAGGGAAGGAATGATCCAATGATCGGTGGACCCATCAAAATGATATGCATTGGAGGAAGGATCAAGTTAAAAACCATGGGAAGAAACAGACTTAGGTGCAGTAGATTCCATTTCACCAAACATGCCAATACCCTTAAGAGAAGGATTGATTCAAGGATCAACATATCCATCAGATTCATAGGAGACTAACGTGACCATGTTAATGGAGTTAGTTGACTATGACAATTTAGGTGGAAGCAAGTTGAATATTCCCATGAATGAGGAGTCTTTTAATTAAATAGTAAAATATAGTCGTTGGGTCAATTAGAGTTGTTTTCCCAGTCGAGTCTAATATATCTGTTTTTTTAGTCAATCCTAGCCGTTGGTAGGTATGATCTCCCTATTTAAGATATAGCCATGATCTGATTCTTCAACTTGTCCTGACGCTGAACCACACTCGTTTGTTCGAAATGCGTCGAAAAATGTACTATCATGTGATTTACGTCGAAATATTTTTTCTCATCCCCACTGATGTTTTCAGCAAGAGTAGTGGAACCACCTACAAAAGGGACTAACTAACTATCATGAAACCAAAATTCAAGCTTTCAAAAGTCTAAGTGGTCAACAGTGGCTATCTTAGCATGACGGGGTAGCATCACAACATGGAAGACTTAAGACATGATATCATTCATGGTATAAAACCAACTTAACTTGAGCAAGGGGTTACAATATAGTGGTGCATAAAAGACCTCGACCTCAATAGAGGTCATTTTTTCCCCAAGCTCAATAAGAAAAGAAGAGAACACCCCTTGAGGTTGCAAGGTATGCCCATCAAAATCCTTCAATGTTGATCTAGGAAGAGATAATGTTGGTGAATCTATATCTTTCCAACACCTTGAATACCTAATGTAGGTCGATTATCCCTCATTCAAGATAGCACTATGAGCATGTTGTCCAAAAACTTAGACATTATCTAAAAGGATAGATGATGTGGAAGACGAGGTTTCCATAAAGTAGGACTGAAGGTCATGATATTTGAATCTAAGGGATCCACTCCACCAATAGTTTATCAAAGTGCCTTGGATTTCATCATACAACTTTGCAATACTTTAAGTGCGAACATAGTAGCTAGAGCTTGGGCTAGATCCTCAAAAATACTATAGTTGTGAGTGGCCCCCACATTAGGATTATGCATAGTCCTTCAATGTTCACCCTTAGGTGGACATGGCATATTGTTTAATGATGGATTATTATAATGAAGAAGGCCATCATGTGGAGGTTGGATCACATGCTCCAAGGTATAATTTCCACTCTCAAGATTATCGTAATCATTATCTCTAGTGTTGACATTATTTTTTTTCTCTACCATAAATTTATCTTGCAAAAAATGTGAGGATTTAGCATAAGTATTTCCACCACTGTCCCCTTGTTGAGTTGGTGGAGGGTTAGCAACAATGTGTTGTTGTTGGGCCAAAAAAGTATTACTTAAGACAATGGGTTGATGAGCAAAAGGTTGTTGTAAGAAGTATTGATGAATCTCATCTATCTTGAACACTCATGAGGAATATGGCCTTCCCCACAAATCTAATTACAAGGAAAACCATTTTTATTCTTCTTCTCTTTGGTGCCACTCCTAATATTCTCTTGGGTTTGCAATGTTCCTTATTCCTCATTTGAATTTTTATTATATTTTTTCATTTTATTCTTACCTCCTAGTTTTTAAGGGTTCTTGGTCGATATGGAGTGACAAAGCTGAACTTGGAGATTGCAATAGGAACATTAGGAGTTTGAGTGGAAGGCTTTCTAATTGGGTAACTAGAAGATATATTCATTTTCACCATCTGAGAGGCTAGTTTTCCTATGTTTTTGGAAGATACAAACCACACACATCATTGACATGGGTTTTGGGTTTGTGATTCACATGATTAGTTGATGATCAAGGATCATTAGGAATAATGTCATATAAGGTACCCACTTGATAATAGATCAAAGTCAAGTTGATGGGCACATAATATGGCTTTCTTCTCAACATATTCAACAATCATAGGAAACAAGGACTTAGTGAACTACTCATGTAACAACTCATTAGGGAACTTGGTTTTGAAGAGTCTCCATCTTCTTCTCCATTAGACCTGACTATGATTAGAAATGTGGGTGGAGGTATATTAGTAAAGGTTAGTGATAATGTAGGTTACAATCTCATACCTAACAGGAAATTGATAGTGGTTGAAAAATGCCTATGCTAATGACATGAAATTGTCATAAGTGGCACACTCTAAGTTAATGTACCATTTAGAAAGACCACTGGTAAGAGTCCACTATAAAAGGCACAACCTTAAGTTATCATCCATGAATGATTTGGGAGAGCACCACAAGTGGTAATGTAGGGTCTTCTCTAGGCTTACCATCAAAATTAGATATGTGATGAGCGTCATTATTGCAGCAAGAATGCCGCAACTCCTGGGCTACCAGCTTTACTTTGTCAACTCGGGGTTCATACAAACTTGGAGGTGACAGTGTTGTATACACAAGTAAAAGTGATGGTTATGCCTTTTTGTCACGGTTCAGCTGGTGAGAGAGATCACTGAGTTTTACAAGCCAGATTTCTATGGAGTCAGAAGAAGATTGGTTTCTTGATGGAAGAAAGGGAAATATTCTCTACGAGAGAGCTACTCTACTGCAATAATAGAAAAGACTAAAATTCAATGCTAAATCACACCATTTCCTAATTAACAGCCAAGAAACTATGCTTTACAATAATGCTAAATTAACATGAACCAAATGCTATTATCTATTCATGGAAGTAATAATCATCAAACATCGCTAATGTGCAAGTAAAGGGATTGAAATAAATCTGTTTTTGTCTTTTTTTCATTTCATGCAAAATCAAGTATGCAAACTAATCTTCTTTTGGTGATGTGGCAGGTGAATTAAGGATGTTGGAGGATGGATGGAAGGGTTAGGAGATGGTTGGATGGTGTGGGATACCCTCGAGGGGATTTTGGTGACTTCCTATAGTTTTTCCCTCAATTCGGCCACAAAATAGGCCATTTCAGGAAAACCTACAGGATGTACTAGAAACCTATAGGATTCCCTGTAAACCTAAAGGATACAACCGAGAGAAAAATGGAAGGTGTTGGAAGTTATAAAATTCTTAGGGAAGGTTGTATATGGGTGGAACGAAGTGAGGAATGGTCTAGGATCACTCAAAAGTCATCAGCAAAGAGAGAGGATGGCTAGATTCACTCAATGTGCTTGGAAGAATTTCTATGAAAAATGATGAAAACTAGTGAAGGCAATGGTGAAAACAAGGAATGATTATGGTGGATGGAGTGGAAGGTGGTTGTTGGCTATGAAGCCTTTGTCTCCTCCTGAAGAGACCTGCTTTGCATAAAACATGTGTAATTCCCAAAAGTCTATGTAAACAAGAAGCATCCTCATAGGCTAGAAAAGCATAATTAATGAACTAACTGCCTACATGATGCATGAGGAAAGTTGCTGAAAGGAATGAAAGCATGGATGAGATCTAATGCAAGAGTGAAGATAGAAGAGATGGCAATGAAATCCTACTATGAAAAACTGATCAAATCCTAACTTAAATACAATAAACCCTAAACCTTATGCAAGAAATAGAAATCTATATTTTTGGGGCTACATAAGTGTCCCTTCCTTAAATCATGATCCTAGAGGGAGGAAATGAGGCCAAGAAACCCACTGAAAACCTTGTGGTACTCCATTTTATCCCTTCGAATGTGCTATTGAAGTAAGGCGCACATGGAAGCAAACTAATAAACAACCAATCCAATCTACACTACTTGCAATCAAAACACGTCTAAAAAGAAAATTAACAATGAAGCAATGAGACTAATCTAAACATATAGATACAAGAAAGAGGAGCCTTAGCTACTAGGTTTGGGACCTAACCCAAGAGCTTCAACCCTTTTAGTTAACTCAGCGCTGGCTCAAAACAAAACTCATTATTTTTACCAAAACAAAAAATTACATCAATGAAACTTTCACAAGTCTGGAGCTCAAAAATAGCTTAGATTTTTACAACAAAAATTTGAATCTATTGAGGCTCTATGCCTCTCTACTTATACAACTGAAATCCCTAATTACTTCCTTAAAATTAGGGAGGCTTAGCTCCCAAACTCGAGGTAAACTAGCTCTTTGTCTCGCACTTGCTTTGTTGCCTTCTAATCCACATGGCTTGGCTACTTGCACTTCGAGCTGGTGTGATGGATGGAGGAATATTTGAATGGGGGAGAAGTAAATGAGGAGGATTTACCTCCTATAATCCCTCTCCCTTGTCCCATTCAAGTTTTAACCTTAGTGTTTGCAAAAATTCTTTGATTTTCTCCTTGAATCCCGCATTCAATGCGTATTATTCCCCTAGGAATAATATCTAACTCTAACTCATCTCATAAACAAAATATAATAAAAAACATGTAATAAGTTGTGAGAAAAGTTGGTTTGACTAAGCTAGGAGGTGAATTAAGGACCATATAATTACCCAATTATGAGGCTCATTATCACCCCCTTACTAAAAATGTTGCTCATCCTCTGATCAACTCAATCAATATCCATATCCTTCATAGCTTTAGTGGCCTCCTTGACATCCCATGCCTCTACTGTGGTTTCTTCTTCTTGTTCATAGAAGCCTCCTTTCCTTTCTACCTCCTCCCACTGCCTCTTTTCTTCTTCTTCCTTCCTTCCTTCTAGCATTCCCAAGAGTAGTGGTGGATTGAGTTTCAGGCCAATACAATTGACTTTCAGCCTTTGCAATTATTGCTTGTACACGGGTGTCCTGTTTAGTGCTTCTATCAGTCTTTGAGGAGAGTGGTACTCTCTTATCTTTAAGTTGTATGGCAATGTGTTCCATCTCCTCAGGCAAGCATGTATGCTATCATCCCCTAACAACCTGAACATGTCCTCAAAATGTGAAGTTTCTTGCTCTTGGGCAACAAGATACCTAGGTGCAAGCTGAGGACCATTTGCAATCAAATTATGGGTACTGATGAGGGCCATGGGATTTGACTGTTCAAATTTGATCATAAGAGGTTCAATTTTCTCTCTTACCAATATCTTCTTCATCTCTGTAGCCCTTGATTCCTCATGGTTCATCCATGATGCCAAAGCCATCAACTGTAAATCTCCTAGCTTGGCATTAGGGTACAATACATTCATGTCTGTTAAGGCCATGTTGTGCAAATAAAACTCAGACTCTAATCACAAAGATCAATGAATTACCTGTAGTCCTAGAATGGCATGGTGCCTCTCTATGCTAGGGTCTTGATTTGGAACTGAAGCCACTGTTCCTTGAGGTATAAGGCATAGGATTTAGCTGGCATCCTAAACTAGATTTCTTCCAAAGAGAGAATGGCCATACATGCCAATTGATTCTCTCTTTCTTATTGTTGTCCTCTCAACCATGAATTTTCTGTTTCTAGTTGATTTTTCATTATGGCCTCTCGTCTCTCAAGCTACTTAGCTCTCTGCCCATCTCCTTGAGCTTCTCCTCCATGTGCGTAATGTCTTCCACCCCCTTGGATTTGGCGATTTGCATCCATTTGTGAGTTCTGGTTCTCTCCTACTCAGGCTCGAAGAATAGTAGGATAGAAAATTTATGAGGAATGACCCTGCCTCCTTTAATAAACCTGTAGTAGGAGTCAAGGTTAGGTTGGGGGCTAGGTTCTTTTGACTTTGGGTCCTCTTCTTTAGTTTCTTGCTGTTGGCCTACCTCCTTTTCCAATTTTTATGTCTCATGTAGGTTCAGAAGAGTATCCTGTAGGACTGCTCCTGCTTCCTGTAGATTCTGTTGTGTATCTTGTAGGATTTCTTTTCCCTTGGAGGAGGTGGGTCTAGTCACAGGCATTCTTACATAGGTGATAAGAGACTTATGGGAAGGCAATTTCTCCTTTTTATTTAGGTGAGTCTTCAATCACAACAGGAATTTTGGTTGGTGTTTGGGGTTTCCCCTACCTTATTCTTGTGCTTTTCCTTGTCCTAAAATATAAGGGGGTCTGCCTCTATCTTTTTCTTTTTTGCTTGATGGGGGTGCTAAGAGCAGTGAAGACAATTGCTGCTTCTCTCTTAGTGGGTTCTAGAGACACCCTAGGTGATTCCTCCTTGTCTTCTGCCCCCTCTTTCCCATTGATTTCTTCACCTATGTCTTTCCTTTCTTCTTCCTCTTGTAGATCCTCATCATCTTTATCAGTTTCCTCCTTAACATCCTCCTCTGTTGCTTCATTGTCCTCCTTTTCTTTCTCCTCTTCTTCTTCATCTTCCTCATTTTCTTTTGTTTCATCTTCTTCCTGCTCTACTTCTTCTTCCTTTACTTCAGTCTCTTCCTCTTCCTCTTCACTGACAGTAGGAATAACATCATATGTGAGAGCTTTGATGTATTCCTCTGCCTACATGTCTCTAAAAACTAACCATTGTATAGGAATTCTGAGGTTTTGGAGGGAATCTTGTATAAGGATTCTAATTAACCCATGGTGAGCTAACTGTTGGGAATTTCCCTCTTGCACCTTGATGCTTGAGTCTATCAGTGATTGCAGCAGGAAGTATGGTATGCTAATCCTATGTTGAGGGGGTGTTTCTGCTCCAAATCTCAATTCTTTGAGAAGCTTAAAATGATAGCCATAGACCACACTATACCTACTCTCACATGAAATGTATTTGATAAGTTGGTAGCTCACCTCATTCCATGGATCTGGCATACTTTCTCTCCTTACTTTTTGTCCTCAATGGGTTCCTCATCTTCTAAAAAGAATTTCCTTTTGACAACCTAGCTATCTCCTTTGTCTTCCTTCCTCCATGATACTCCTAGAGGAAGTGTGGTAACTCAGCTGATGAGTTTAGGGGTGAGTTCTATGGAGAGGCCTCTCACCACAACAGTGGCATGGAATCTAGTAAGTGGAATGAGGGAGAGGGAAAACTCTCGGGCCACCTCATCATCATACCCCTTTAATTTTTTGAAAAACCCCATCTAATTATGCCTTGTGAAGATTTCTATTACCTGAGGGTGTTGTTGTATTCTCATAGTGTTAGTGGGCTCCCTTTTATTAAACCCTCTGGTCATCTTGGTTGGTGAGGTTTGAGGAGATGAGATTGTTGATACAATTTTCAAATGCAGAAGTAAAAGACTAAGATGACTGTGTGGACAATTCTCTTGCACACCTGCCAAATTCACTAAAACTAGAGGATTTTTGTTCAATTTACTTGGAGAGAGGGATGTAATTATAGAGCTTACCTCTTCATAGTGTTTTTTGTGGTCAACCCCCTTGTTTTCCCCTCTAAAACACCTCTTGGCCTATCCTCTAAACTGTCTCTATGTATCCTGTAGGAATCTTGTGTGCAATCCTATGTGCAATCTTGTAGGATTTCCTATGCAATCCTGTAGGAATTCTTGTGCAGAAAAACGATGTTGTCTTCCTTGCTGTAGGTTTCCTCGGTATGAGAACGACTTGTGAGAGCAAGCCTCGAGGAAGTGAATGCGTGAATGCATGGGGATGATGATTATTTCCTCTTATGGTCATTTGGGGTGAGGTGGTGTGCTGGTAGCCGATGTACAGTTTCCATTTTTGGACCGTTGGTCCCCACTACCACCTCATCATTCCCCACTTCCTTGTAATCAACTCCCACTTCATGCTTCTGTAGCCTTAACTACTTTTTTCCTTCTCCTTTCTATTTTTGAGTTGACTGCTGCCACGTGTGAGGGGAAAAATTGTTTTGTCTTTGTTGACTGATTGAAGGTGGCCAAGTTAACTGGCTACCTTTCACTTATAAACCAACTTACTCGTAACCTTTACATATTTTTAATACATTATTCACATGAGAGAGTGAGCGAGATACTTACCTATGGTGCTTAATACCTTGCTGTAGTGGTTGAAGACTGGAGGTGCTTGTTGTGTGTATTGGTTGCATGCTATTCTTCTTCCCCTTTTTTGTTGTTGTTCTGTGATGATTTTTTTTGTGTGGTGCAGGTACCTAGTGTTGAAGATGATGGTGATACTACTGCTTTGGAGTCCATTCTGCTCTTGGATCATCATGCTGGAAGCTCTCCATTCTTATGATTTGTGTTTTGTGGGATAGGCTACTACAGGATTTCCTACAGGATGTCTTGTAGCTGCTTCTCCCTCAGAACTCTTAATCATACCTTCTGCTGGGATATGTTGACATGGATGGAGAGGGAGACTATGAGTGTGGAGAATGAGGAATACTTAGGTGATGCTCCCTATTTCTCTCTGTAACCTTCTTTTTCGAAGACTGAGATTTTTTTTTTTTTGAAACTGATATTTTGTTTTAGGGTGAATGCAGGGGTGGTGAAAGTGGACATAGGTATGGTCATGGAATGATGATGTAGGGGTGCTATTTTATTGACATAGCAGGTCATTTTTTCCTTTAGGGTTGCCTCCTATAGGATTTCTGGCTCACCATGATTCCTACAGGAGCATCCTATAGGTTTTTAGGGGATCCTGTAGATTTACAGGGGATCCTATAGGAAACACAGTCCCCTTGTAAACTGAAGGAAAGGAGTGGAAAGAATGAAAGAAATGGTAGAGTGATGAATGAAAATGAGTGGAAAAATAAAATGTGAGTGAAATAACTTCTTGGTAATCCTCCTTTTCTCTTTGATCGCCCTTCTTGTTGACCTGCAAAATAGAAATTTTCATGATTTTTCTGTTTTCTCTTTTTTCATTTTTTTTTTTTTGAAAACAACTAGGTTGCCTCGAGAGGTTTTCATCCTAAATGTTTTTCCTGGGTGCCTCAAGAGAGGTTTTCACCCAGGGATCTTTTTGCTCTCATTTTTTCTCTCTCTTTTTTTTTTATTGACACCATTGGGTTGCCCCAAGAGGTTTTCAACCCTATAGTGGGACTTAGGCGCCTCATGGAGGTTTTTGCCTGAGTCCTTATTCTTTTTCTTTTTTTTTTCTCTCTCAATGATTTGATGAGGTAAGAGCTGAAACTTGCTCCACTACCATCACTGTTTTATTGATATCATCAATGAGCTCTTGTTTTGACAATGGTCTCTTGTAAATTTTCAGTCAGTGTCCATTAACAAGTAAAGGAATGGCCTCTTCATCTATGGTTTTGATTTGTATTGAACCATTATCATGGTGTCTTTCTACAGCATAAGGCCCTAACCTTCTTGTCCTTAACTTGCCCTTAAAGTATTTATACCTAGAATCATATAACAAAGCCCAATCACCTTTTTGAAATTCCTTTTCCTTGATGTTCTTATCATGCCAGACCTTGCTCTGAAGTTGAATTACCTCTATATGTAGGAGGGCTTGCATTATAAACTCATCCAAAGCATTCAATTGGAGCAATCTCTCTTTTTTTGCACTGTTGGGATCTAGATCTAGTTAGGCTGCCATGCTTAATGTGTTATACTCAAATTCAATGGACATCATGGCCCTTTTCCTATAGAACAACTCATAGGGTGTGAATCCAGCAGTGGTCTTCTAGGTGGTATTAGAGGCCTAGGTGTCCTCAACTAGTCTATCTACCCAATCCTTCGTGTTGCTTCTTACCACTTTGGTTAAGATGCCCTCCAGTGCTCTATTGGTCACGTCTACTTGTCCATTAGCTTATGGATGATAGGGAGTGGAGGTTCTATGCTTGATCTTGTGCTGGCTAAGAAATTCTTCCATCATGTTGGAGGTAATTGGATACCTTGGTCTGTGACCACCTCTCTAGGGTACCCAAATTTGTAAAATACTTTCTCCCTTAGGAACTCAGCTACCTTGTCTTCTGTTGTTGCCTTAATTTCCTTAGTTCCAGCCCACTTAGTCAGATAGTCAATGCACACAATGATGTACTGCTTTTGTTTGGAAGGAAGGTCAGTAGGACCAATGAAGTCCATGCCCCACTTGTCAAATGGCTCGAAAGTCACCTGAGGCTACAAAGGAATTTCATATCTTGGAGTAGGCCTTCCCATCCTTTGGAACCGATCGCACTCACTAGTATATCTTTTCACATCCTAATGAAAAGTGGGCCAATAATATCCTACTTGTAACACTTTGAATGCTGTCATCTTTGCTGCAAAGTGACCTACACAAGGTCTATCATGACAGGTGTTGAGTCATGGAAAAGGTGTATATATATATATATTATTTATTTCATTATCCTTTTCTTTAGTTATATCCCTTCTACACCATAAAGTGTTAATATATCAAAGGGTTATGGTAAAAATAAGGAAATTATCTATTATCATGATTTAGCTAATTGTTATCACTCCTTATGCAGGAAAAGGATGAAATGGAACAACTGTTGTTCCCTAGCCAGGAAATAGCGTATAGGTAGCAAGCCAAGGATGGAGCTCGCAGTTATGGATAAGAACAAAGGAGATCCCAACATCAGCACAAGGAAAGAAATTTAATTGAAGATGGAAGATTGCATGAATCCCTTAGGATCTCTTGATCCTGAGGGATTGTTGCTACTATGTTACCCTTCTTACTGCTTAGCCATTATAAAAGGCAACGATTGTAAAGAGAACGAGGAGGGGAGATTATTCAGAAATTACTATTGTATTTTTACTTTGATCATTGACTCTCGTTGTTGAAATAGAGTACGAACTAGCTGTAACTATTTTGCAAATGATTAATATATAATATATTTGTTTTTCCTTCTCTCATACTCAAGTAATCTGACGGTGTTCATTAGCAGCTAAGGGCCCAACCCTGGTGGATTCACTTGCTGTTCCTGTATCATTCTTTTATGATTTCTGTCGTGTGATGGTTTGGTTTGATTTCCATTTATCCCATCTCTTTTCTATTTCATATTCCCAAACTTAACGAAATTACTCTGTTTTACATGCTGTAGAAGTATAGGTTCAAGTTGTTATTTAATTGCCTACTTCAGTATTCTCTTATTGTTATTTCAGATTTAGTTATTTGAGTTCAACATTCTATTTCCAATCTAGTAATTTAGTTCAACATGCTATCTTGAGATTCTCCACTATAAAGAGCATTGACTACTGCTGTCTACGCTCTCAGACCGAGATCCCTGTTGTTCAGATTAGAAAATACTTTTGGAATATCAATCAGTTAAAAGAGAAATGAGTTATTGTTACTGTATTCTCAACTGATACTTGAATGAATGTTTGGTTTGGTTTCATTAGCAAGTTAAGCTTTCTTTTAATTTTAATTTGAGTTCACTTGCTACATCCATTTACTCTTGTATTTGAAAGCACTATACTGCAGTTTAGAAACATTACTCTTGAATAAATAGCTGCCACATACTATGTACACTCTTGAAATAGAAATTATTGCTTGGATTGATAATTAATGTGAAGATAATTAGGAGTTAAAAAGACACCTTTTATACCTCAACATTTTGGCACCGTTGCTGGGGAGAGTGTATCCATTTCTAAGGAGTAGTGTGTATTTGATGATTGCCTGTTAGGAGAGAATTGGGTATTAAAAATGAAAGGTAAGAACCTGCATAAGGAGCATGTAAAATGCCTACTCCCTTGCTTGCTTTCCAGCAATATTGTTAAGAACTTAGCGTAGAAGTAGATATTTGAGTTGTGTGTATGACTAAGAAGAAAAAACTTGAAAATCATCCAAAACCACTACCCAAACCTAACAAAGCTAAGGGACTGGTGACCCTTGGACAATCAACCTTCATAGAAGACATCATTAAGAAATCTGAATCTTAGCCATCAGTAGGCCCTAGGAAAGTTGCTTCCAGACAACCTACTGGCTCCCTTCAGGCCACAGATTCACCATTTGTAGCCTTTGCTGAGGTGCATAGCAAAACAGAAGAAACTGAGCAAAATTTTCAAGAAATTGAAAATTCTCGCCTAATTTCTTTACAAGAAGGGAATTCTAGTAATCTCCATGAAGGAGGAGGAGAAATAGGAGAAATAGAGGAGCCAAGATCCCCTCATGAAATAATTCAAACACTCAACAACCCAGATAAGGGGAGTGCTATTAAGATTATCCAAGAATAAATAGGGGAAACTAAGGAGCCAAGATCCCCCCTGGTAGTAGTTCAACAAGGAACACTCATCGTCCCAGACCAAGGGAGTGCTATTAAGCTTATCCCCATCCCTTCCTGTCATCCTAGGAACAACTCTTTGGAAATCCCAAAAGGGTATTGGCACATATTTGATCAAATGGCTCAGAACCAACCAACACCTCAGACCTCCACACTACAGTATCCCATCGTGGACACAATAGTCAACACACCTATGAAAGCCATTCCTGTCCAAAATATTCCTACCTTCCATGGGCTAACATCACAGGATCCAAATGCATTTTTGTTTGAGTTTGATGTATTGTATCGGGGGTATGACTATATCACAGAACCCCAAAAACTAAAGTTATTTCCCTCCACATTAAAAGGAGCAGCTTTACATTGGTTTATGGGGTTAGGTGGGGGCACTATAAATGACTGGGATCAGATGAAAACTGCCTTCCTAAAGAAATATTAGGACTATTGCAGATCCAGGGAATTAAAATATGAGATATTTCAAATGACAACAAGACCTAGTGAAACACTGGAGGAATATGTAGAACGCTTTCAATATAATCTACAGAGATCTCCTTATGCATCTTTGCCCTTGCCTGATAATGTGTTGAAAACTACACTAATTAAAGGGATGAAAGAACAATGGATTGAAACATTAAACATTATGGGTAAAGGCGATATATATCAGGAAAATTTTGCTGACATCATTAATTTGTGTATCAGGTGTTTAAGAGGCAACACAAGATTGAAGCCAACAGAACGCGATATGATCACAAGGGATAACAAAGTCTCTGGTGGAGGAATAACTGACACATAAATTGGCAATCTGTTAGAGGATTTCAAAAATGATATTCTAGGGACTCTGACAATGCAATTGGGCATTATGAAAGCCAAACAAATGCAAGCAAAAGCAGAACAAAACTTGGAAATATTTTATCCTAGATGCAGAAAGAAGCATAGCCATAGAGAGTGCCTGCTAGATATTGTCCAAATTTGTGCCATATTTATGAAAAATCATGCCACAAAAAGCTGACCATCACTCCTAGGACTGAAATAAGTCTACAAAGAAGTAGAAGAAGAAACAAAACTGGTTTACCAACTAAATTAGCGTTGTCAATGGCAGTCATGACAAATAGGTATGCCCATTGATCCATCCTCTTCTTTTCAGCCTCCTTAGTATAATGCTCAGCAATATAATGGAATGTTGCAGAATCGACCACCTGTCCCAAGCTGGTCATAGCAGCCATTCCCCATGTCATCATTTCCAAATCAAACAAATCAAACCAATTGGCCAAACTTTCCTTACTGTCCACCATTTTAGCAAAATAACACATATTCAACACAATGGTCACCCTCCACATTGCAGAGTCAAAACTAGCAGTCGAACTGGCAAAGACCTATAAATTAGCTATTAGGAACAATCCCCCTCCCTCAACCCACACTGCCAGCACCTTACACATTGCAACAAAACCCCCAGAACAGCTTAAGACCGCAGCTCCTAGCCCAACCCAACTCGAACCCCAACAACAGACCGGTTGAATCTGTGCAAATTATTAAAGGACCAGAACTATAAACCAAGTTAGGGGAGTGCAATGACCTTCAATTAAGATCGGGGTGTATAATAGAATCAGAGGGGGATAAAAATGTTCAAATTGAAAATCTGTTACCTATAGAACAAACACCACAAGAAGAGAATCTGGTTAGACAGAAAACTCATGAACAAGCAACAACCTCTTCTCCATCATTCCCAGAACGACTAATCATACCTTGCCCAATAGAACATCCTGATTTTGATCTTCTAGGAGAATTGAAAAATTTGTGTATAAAAATACCACTCCTCCAGGCTATTCAAGATATCCCAATTTATGCAAAAACCATCAAGGAATTATGTATGAAAAAGCCAAAGAGGAAAATAACAACAAATCTAACTGTCTATGTAGTCGGTACCTTATCTGACTTACTATCATGAAGAGAAACACATGTAAAATATGAGGACCCAGGAAACCCTATAATCACTGTGCAAATAAATGGATTCTCCTTTCCCAATGCCTTAGTTGATTTAGGAGCAGTAACCAATATTCTTACAACCACCACTTGTCAAAAGCTTGGCATTACATCATTAGACCCAATCACAACCTTATTGGAGTTAGCTGACTGATCGATAGTCAGACCAGAAGGCACATTACATGACGCAATGGTGTCTATAGACTCTTGGGAATACCTTGTAGACTTTATGGTCATCAATCCTAGAAACTGACTGGATGGACACCCCTTAATTCTAGGTAGACCTTAGCTAGCAACTGCAAATGCTTACATTAGCTGTCGAATAAGTAGCATGACTATGGCAAGAGGAAGCAGTGTAAAGAATTTAGCCTTATACCCTCTAGCTTAGCCAAGTTTAACAATAATAAAGACCAGAAAAAAACTTGTATCACATTTAACTGAAAACATTAGATCACCACTAACCATAGAAGATGATCTCGAATTTAAAGATCAAACAGAAGACGACATCATTAATAACTTCATTAACCAACCAAAAGCCAGATCCCATCTAAAATGTCACATGATCGAAGCAACATTCGAGAATGAAGTAGAAGAAGATCCCCTAAAAGATACTAACTATCAATCAATACCAACCACCTCCGTTTATAACAACAAAACCATAGAAATTGAGCTAGGAAAAACTTTGAACATTAACAAAAACCTGACTGCTGACCAAGAGCAAAATCTAGTTCAACTCTTGAGAAAATATAAAGAAGCCTTTGCATGGGATTACCCAGACATGAAAGGAATTGATCCCCAGTTGTATATGCACCACATCTATACAGAAAAGGATGCTAGACCCATTCGCCAACCCCAATGGAGATTAAATCCTCATCTTAAGGATATTGTGAAAGCTGAATTGCAAAAACTTTTAGATGTAAACTTTATCTACCCAATATCTAACAGCAAGTGGGTCTCTCCATTAGTAGTGGTGCCGAAAAGGAATGGAAAGTGGCTGATATGCGTTGACTATAGAGAATTGAATAAAGCAACCTAGAAAGACTACTTTCCCCTTCCATTCATTGACTAGGTATTCGACACATTGGCAGGGAAGAAATTATTTTCTTTCCTAGATGGCTTCAGTGGATACAATTAGATTTAGATTGCCCCTGAAGATCAGGATAAAACTACCTTTACCTACCCTTGGGGAACATTTTCTTACAGGGTCTTACCCTGTGGGCTGTGCAATGCACCTGCCACATTTCAGAGAGTTGTACTCAGCATTTTTTCAGATTTGATAAATGAAGGGCTCAAAGTGTATATGGATGACTTAACACCTTATGGGGATGACTTTGAGTCAACATTACAAACATTAGAAAACGTGCTGCAAATATGCATTGCCACCAGGCTCTGTTTAAGCCATGAAAAGTGTCATATGATGATGACTGAGGGACTCATCTTAGGACATTATATCTCAGCAGTTGGAATACACGTAGATTTGGCTAAAATTCAGATAATTCTGCTAATACCTACCCCTACCACACAAACAGAGGTACGCAATTTTTTGGGATTTTCTGGTTATTACAGAAGATTTATAAAGAATTTTTCTCAGATTACTACACCATTATATGCACTAACAAGAAATATTGATTTCATTTGGACAGATAAATGTGACAGTGATTTTGAGGATTTAAAAAGGCTTGTATCAACAACCCTAGTGCTAAGGGGCCCAAATTGGGATTTGCCATTCCAAATTTATTTTGATGCTTCAGACACAACAATCAGAGTAATTCTTGGACAGGAAGAAGATAAAAATCCATATGCAATATATTATATCAGCAAAAATCTATCTCCTGCTAAATTAAACTATACTATCACTGAAAATTATTTTTTAGCTGTAATATATGCTGTAAATAAATTTAGGAATTATATAACTGGGTATCCTGTAGTTTTATATACATATCACTCTACCATTAAATATCTAGCAAATAAACCTGTTACAAATGGAAGAGTGACAAGATGGTTGATTCTCTTGCAGGAATTTGACATCACAATTAAGGATCGACCTAGAAAAGAGAACCTTGTAGCTAATTTTCTCTCACGAATGTCAAAGCTAGCTGGTGCAACAATAGTGGAGGATCAATTTCCCGATGAACATTTATTTGTTGTTACTAATAGAACACCATGGTATGCAGATGTTGCAAATTACTTGGTACTAGGCAAATTACCCAAGCACCTAACGCCTAATGAAAGAAAACAAATAGTGCAGCACAATACCCGATTCTCTTGGATTGGGGGCTACTTATTCCACACAGGGGCAGATATGCACATTAGAAGATGCGTCTAGGAAGATGAAGTGCTTGACATTCTGAAAGCATGCCACGATGGGCCTTGCGGCGAACATTTTGCAGACTGCAGAACCGGTCAAAAAGTCTTACAAATAAGCTATTACTGGGCCACTATCTTTAAATATGCTAAAAAGTTTGTTCAAGCCTGTGATAGCTGCCAAAGGGCGGGACACCCTGGATAATCTGATGAGATGCCTTTGAACCTGCAATTAGTAATCGAGCCATTTGAGCGGTGGGAACTAGATTTTATTGGTCCTATTAACCCATCATCCAATCAAAAAACATACATACTGGTTGCAACAGAATATGTTACTAAATGGGTTGAGGTAGAGGCACTACCAAGATTTACTGAGGATTCAATGATACATTTTATTTTCCAATTATTTTTGCGATATGGCCTACCGAGAGACATAATTATAGATGGAGGACTGCAATTCGTAGGTAACAAGATTGCTGTAACATTGAGAAATTACCATATTCTCCACAAAATTACAACTCCATACCACCCACAGACAAATGGCCAAGTAGAAAGTACTAATAAGGTAATTGAGGCAATAGTTACAAAAACAGTTGCATCACACAGATTTGATTGGGCTTCCAGATTGCCAGAGGCCTTGTGGGCATACCACACAACATGGACAAATACGACAGGATATTCACCATATCAGTTAGTATTTGGTAAAGAACCCATCTTCCCAATCGAATTCAAGATTCAAACATTAAGAATATCCGAGGAGGTGGGTTTGAATTTAAATGAATCTCAGATCAATATATTACAGCAAATCAATGAATTAGATGGAATCCAGATATCTGCTCTTCAACGCACTACACTAATCCAACAACAGAGAGCGAAATGGCATGATGCCCTTATTAAAAAGAAGATATTCCACGAAGGAGATTGGCACTCCTATACGATTCCAGGTTCCAGGATTTACCCGGAAAACTCCAGACAAGATGGTTAGGACCTTATGTGATACAAAAAGTGCACGATAATGACACCATTACATTGGAAACCATTGATGGATTTGGCTATTCTCTTAAAGTGAATGGTCATCAAGTGCGACTGTATCGCAAACCGGTTACCAGGGAGTCCTTTTGTCAATAGTTACGAGAAGATTCCACCATGCAAATTCTCACTGAAGAGGATAACCCATCCTCAACATCAATCCAATGAATAACTCGTTTGTTTTCGAATTTTATATATATATTTTCTTTCTATTTAAATTTTCTTCTATAAACTCTATTTTTTTTGTACAGATTTTCATGCTGTTCCATTTACGGAACAACTGTTGTTCCTCTTGAGGAACAGTAGCCATTCCATTTAAGGAACAACAATTTTCTCTTTATTTAATTTTTGTGTTGTTCCATTTAAGGAACAATTGTTGTTCCATTTATAGAAAAACAGTCCCCTGTATATACGATTTTCATGTTGTTCCATTTAAGGAACAACTGTTGTCCCTCTTAAGGAACAACAACCATTCCATTTATGGAACAATAGTTTTGTGTGTGTTTTCTTTGTGCTGTTCCATTTAAGGAACGTTGTTGTTCCTCTTAAGGAACAACAAGGAACGACAACGGTTCCATTTAGGGAACAATAGTTTTGCGTGGTTTTCTTTTTGCTGTTCCATTTAAGGAACAACTGCTATCCCTCTTAAGGAACAATAGTCGTTCCATTTAAGGAACAATAGATTTGCATGTGTTGTTCCTCTTAAGGAACAACAATCTCGCGTGTTGTATTTTTGTTGTTCCATTTAAGGAACAACTGTTGTTCCTCTTAAGGAACAAAAACTGTTCCATTTAAGGAATGACAGTCTCGCATGTTTGGTTTTTTTTTTTTTTTTCCTGTTACATTTAAGGAACAACAGTTTCACGTGTGTTTCTTTCTGTTGTTCCATTTAAGGAACAACTATTGTTCCCTCTAAGGAACAAAAACCGTTCCATTTAAGGAACAACAATTTTGTTTACATTTGTTTTCGCTACTCTGTTTAAGGAATAGTTGTTGTTCCCTTTAAAAGAAACAACAACTGTTCCATATAAGGAATTGCAGTTTGGTATGTGAGTGCTTTACGTTGTTCCATTTAAGGAAAAATTGATGTTCCTCCTACATAACAACTATTGTTCCTTCTATGGAACAACAATTTCGTCATTATTTGCTTTTTTCTATTCCTTCTAAGGAACAACAGTTTCATTTTGGTTTATTTCAATGCTATTCCCCCGAAGGATCAACACTTTTGCTTGCGTCCATTTTCCCGCTGTTCCTCTCAAGGAACATCAATTTCATGTGCAATTTTTGTCTTTCTTCTGTTTCTCCTAAGGAACAACAGTTTTGCGTGCAGTTGTATTTTTTGATATTCCTCCTAAGGAACAACAGTGGTTCCTTTTAAGGAACAACACCTTTTTTTTGTGTGCATTTTTTTTTTGATGTTCCTCCTAAAGAATAGCACACTTTTTGACAAGTTTTTCTTGTGAATATTGTTTCACTCTTCATGATCCTTTGAAGCCAAGAATACAAATATATATGCAAGGATACAAAACTTAAAGGTTACTGGATTAAGTAAATCAAAGAGAAATTATCATCTTTAATGAGATTGTTTTGTATTGGTTAGAAAAGGGGAGGACACAACTATCTATATCACTTTGCTGTCCTTATTTTCACTATAACTCAAATTGATTGATTAATTGTACCATGTTGGTTCCTCCCTGATTCTCATAATTCTCTTTGCTTATTATCATTGAATACGAATACGGGCATATTTTCTTCTATTGATATGTTCATACTTCTTCCACCATCCCTACTCTTAAGGAGTGTTGAGCCATCCTCTATGTATAAGTAGGAAGTGCTATATAAAAAAAGGGAGAAAAAAATAAAAATATTATATTATATATATATATATATATATATATATATATATATATATATATATATATATGTTTATTAACAATTCTATGATTTATCAGATAGAGGATAGGGGGTCTCATCATGAGCAAACCTTCCATGATCATAAGGAAGTAGTGAAGTGGCATCCCACTATGGACACCACACCAGGGATATGATCCAATGGATACATCAGAAAAATAAAAGTCCTTGGAACATGAGGTTTCATCACAAGCCGACCTGCCCACCTTTCACTCTATCCTAGTGAATGGCATTGTGATCCATCTGGTTACCAAGCCAGCACAATGGCCTCCATTCTAACATCACAAGGAACTTTCCTAAGTATACATAAAGGACCATGGTTCCGAAGGGTGAAAAAGCAACTCTGTCAAGGTTATAAACACCTGTGGGCAACAGAGCTTTACTGATGGTATTGGAGTCATATTTTTCAACATCAATAGTAATTATAACCCCTTTTCTTATTTTTTTATCTTTATTTCAAAAGAGATTATGTTCCCAATTCCTTTTGAACCTTTATGCATGAAATATCATCTAAAAAGTCAATCATAATAGTTTAAGTGGAATAATGATTGCATAGAATCTTACCTATGTCAGATGTCCTTTCCCCTTTTTAAATCACTGCATGGCATCTCTATATTTATTCGTAATTCTCATGCTATGCATCGATTTCAGCAACTCGATATTTTTGTGATCTTGTCATAAATATGTATAGCTTGCCATTTGTACCATTGTACGATTGCCATCAGCGTGTCGTTCCTACATTTAATCGGTCAAAGGCGACCTATCATTTTTCAAGGGGGCACGGGTGACTTCCAAAGCACTTTTGCATACATGTTAGCTTTGATTTGGTTGTACTGGGCTACATCATATCCCATAATAACAAGTTTTTAATGGCATCTATGTAAAAAAAGTATTATCCGAATTTAACAACTTGTTGTTCCATTTATAGCTCTATGTATTGTTGTGTTACCTGTGATAAAGCTAAAAATGTGCAGAATTCAGACAAAATGGGAGGACGATTAGTATGCAATGAGCCATAGACACTAGCTGCTTTCGATGCTACCCGAGAAATTCTAGTATGACCCAGATCGGTCACATATTTTACATGACTGCAGCAACCCAATGAAACCATGGTTATCAATTTTTTACAGAATTTGCAAGGTGATCATTCTATAATAAGAGGAAGGTGAATGATAGTAACAGATGCAGTAATAGTGGAGGTGTCTGGATTACTAGCAGTCGGACCCATATGGATGCATAAAAAATTGAGGCTACAAGATGCGTTTGCCTCTTTTCAGGATGAGGGACAAAACCTGATTGTCAAAGGCAAAGGAGTTCAACCCGCATCTTTGGGAGAACCATGGATAGAGCTGGCTAGAATCATTCAGAGCTATATCACATGCGATGGAAGAAAAGATGTGGTAAGACCAGGCCGCCTCAAATTATTAGTGGTTTTAAAACAGAAATGTTTCGTAAACTTGCCTGCATATTTGAAATTCTTGTTGCATGATGCTGCTCAAAGCATAAAGAAATCTCGACATATGGAGAATGTTGTAAGTCATCATTGTTTAATTAGGTTGATAGTATGCTACAATCTAGCCCATCAACAAACTAGTTGGGAAGAATTAGTGTTTACTATAGAGGGGGGTTAGCCTTACCTACCCCAAGAAGGAAAAGGACTACCAACACAATAAATAGACCATAAAAACACAAACGATATGCCAAGGCATGTAAAGGAACAATTGAAAATATTCTTGGTAGCAGTAGCCAACCCTTAGAATTATCTAGCCTTGAAAACGAGAAACCTTTATAGCTGGAAGGAAGAGATAACTTGGAGTCAGAACTTGAGGATGAAACCGAGCATACTAGTGAAGAGGAGAGGGATGAAACAAGACTTCGCTTAACTCCCAGCACAAGTCCACCACAAGATTTACTTCATGATGTTGAATTGGCCCAAATTTTGACCAATATGAGTGAATATATATAGCCTGAAAGTTCACTCAACCTCAATATTGAAGCAGTAGAATCAGAAGAAAACTCTGCCCACAATCGGAGTATATCAGAAGAAATAATTGGTGAAGTAGAAATAGGGGTAGAAGCCACTCAGGAAGAGGCAGACCAAGCTAGGGATACCCCTTTAGAAAAACCTAGTCAGGTCAATTTAAACACAAAATATGGGGGCCAAACATGTAGATTTTAACCCCGTACAGAAATTACCTGCATATGAATTCTAAATCACAAGAAAAATAAAAATGCGAGAGCATAACACATAAAACACGTATACACAGAGATTTCCCACTTTTGGATCCCAAAACCGGGACTACTAGCTTGATTTTTCATTATGTTCCTTTCAATGTTACAATACATATTTATACATGCCAAAGCATCCAATACCATGGACCAAAAACCATCACGTCCAAATCCATGGATCGAAAATCATCGCGTCCAAAAAACATGTGCGAAAATCATGTACAAAACCATAGGTGGGTCCGCCCAACCTAACATAGGGTCCAAAACCAAAATTTTCCGGGGCGCTGCCCTGGACCCCATAAAGTGGGGTTACGAGTACCCCTCAAACCCCCTGTTAGCTATGTGGAAAGAATATAACACAACCAACAAAACAGAGGAAATAGAAAACAGTCAGGGTAAAGACATAGCCCTTGGAGAAGAAAACCCAAATGAGCAACCAAGCTTGGTAAGAGTAGAAACGATTAGTGAAATAGCTATTCCTCCCAGAAAGAAGAAAAGAAAAATTAAGAGGTAGAGAAAGGAACAACAAAAGCTGTAGAATATAGTGAAAAGACTCAAGAAAAAGATAAGGACATCAAAAAGGGGGAAAATTTCAAGCAGAAACCTGAAAATGGTGAATGCAACCATTCAAACTAAATTTTCTAATACAATTGTTACTGGGACTCAAACCAAGCCCATACTCATTTGAATTGATAAGGAACAACATGCAACTGTTACAGAAGCGGCTGCCCAAACAGAGAATGTACATTCTTGTAATGTAGCTGTTCAAACGAAGGCAATATCCTCCAATAGTGTGGCCACCCAGACAAAAATTCCGACTGTCCATAATAAAAGAATGCAGACTTTAAGCATTCCATCCCATGATAAGAGTATTCAGACTATAGGTCCTCAGTCTCATAATAAGAACACCGAGACAGATATCCAAGGCAAATATGTTTTGATAGGCAGCGATCCTAGTATAACAAATCTTCAGGAGAATTTGGCATGGGCTCGACTATCCATAGAAAGGCTTGAGGAAGAGACTATTCCCCAACAAAGGTACCAGCAATTACAGAGGCAATTACGGGATATCAACACGTCAAAAAGTGAGGCCTTCAAGAAATGTTAGAGGAAAAAATAAAGAACTAAGAAAATAAAGATCAAATTGGAGGAAGTCATGCATCAAAGGGATACTCTCTATTATCTATACACAGAAGTTTTAGCATGTAGGTCCCCTACCAAGAACTATGCTTTATTTTTGTTAGAAAGATCTTTACAGTTAAAAATTAAGGTTGTCAGGGCAGGGAAATCTATAGAATTGAAAAATGTGGAAGATTTCATAAACTACTGTAAACACCATGGAGTGAAAGTTCAACGATTACTTTGTCGGTTTTATCTGCATAATTTTCTATTGGAAGAAGAAATGGAGAAGAATCCCAGCCCTTTTGTGGGGGATATACAATTTCAAGCTTTCATTTCATTTGTTGTTAACTAGTTGAAATGGTTCAAAGCCCATAATACTTTCCAGAGGTAGGAAAATGGGTTGGACCTTTGGTCAGTGGTGAACCAAAAAACCCATTGCAAATCCTGGCCAAACATAGAATTTTGATGCGAAAGGAAGGATTAATCCAGGTATTGGGGCCCATTCACAAATAAATTGTCCAACAGGGGATAGAGTATTTTCTCTCTATCAAAGACAATTCCTTGGTAGTAGCTAAATTCAGATGGACAGTTTCCAATTGTAATGTGTAGGACAAAGAAGCATTAAACTATAAAAACTTTAAATTGGCCACAGATCACTTTGTCACTTATAACAACCTCATCTTGAGGGAAGGCCCATATTGGCTAGGATGTCGATTTCGTAGTCCTATTGTCTGGTATCCTGCAGAAGACTATAAAGCTATATATGAATTACCTGAAGGACAGACAGGACACATTTTTGAAACCTTGGCCAAGAATCATGGGTTTTGGCCACTTCATGACAATCCCTCTCCAGCCTATTCCTTGACTACTCTGCATAAGAACTATATGGTTTTCATGATGACATGAAAAAGGGTAAGCAGGGGAGTATGTTGAGTCATGAAAAAGGTGTATATATATAATTTATTTCATTATCCTTTTATTTTTTTTTAGTTATATCCCTTATACACCCTAAAGTGTTAATATATCAAAGGATTATGGTAAAAATAAGGAAATTATCTATCATCATGATTTAGCTAATTGTTATCACTCCTTATGTAGGAAAAGGATGAAATGGAACAACTGTTGTTCCCTAGCCAGGAAACAATGTACATGCATGTTAGGTACCTATAATGCTAGTGATTACCCCCATTACTATTGTAGTTATATCCCTTATTAATATTGTTGTGCCCCTATTGCCCCCATATTTTTCTTACTGTGCCCCATAGAATCCCTCCATTGTTATTTTTGTGGCTTTATATTATTATTGTTAGGTCGGCTAGGTTATATTGTGACTCCTTAGACTCCTATATATAGAAAGGAGGTTTTTGCATTTGTATCATCCAAGAATTTTTCATTTATGTAATGTTAAGGAGGTTGCCCCCTCGAAGAGGCTGAATTCTAAGGCTTTGATCTATCTTTTCTATCTTTTCTTGAGCTGGTTTCATAACATTTGGTATCAGAGCTTTGGATTCTAGGTTTTCACTACTCCAAATAGGTCATCGTTTTGCTATAAATTTTTTTCTGTGTCGTTTTAGAAGACAAAAAAAAACCCATTTGAGAAGAAATCGCTCTGAACCTCGGGTCTGAATCTCAAATATTTTCACGCTATATTTTTAGAGATATGATCTGAGGAAGTTGGTCTTTTTGCAGACTCCTGAATGACATTCCAAATAGGTGACCTGGGAAAAATCATCATAACTTTCTCTCTGAGCATCAGATTGAAATTTCATAAAAAGGTACAAAAAGAGGACGGATTGTAGATTCTTGTATATATTTTTTGTAGCCAAAGGTCGAAACAGTGACTCGTGGCATGTCGTACAAGTTCGCTCTACTGAACTAGTCTATATCAGGTCACAATGGGAGATTTCGCATAAGTCTTCCTTGGAGAATCCAATTTGGATCAGATTGGTGGCATTGGAAAGAGGACATAGAGGGCTACTGCAGGTCACAATTTTATAACTGGATGATCTAAAAGTACAGATATACATCAGAGGAAATATCGAGCTCCTACAAAGTGAAAAAAGGTGTGTAGATTATTTTAAATTTTTGCTTAAGAATGGTTTGAAAATTTATTTTGAAGGAATTCAAAGGGTTAGTAGAGAATTATTATCGCTAACTGATGCCCTGAGGAAAGAAAATGCAAACACCTAGTAAGCAACCTGAAGGCTCTAGCATGACTCATGAAGAAGAGGAAGAAATGCTACATGATATATCAAAATTACAAGAACAAGTGCAACAAGTGTCACTTGCACAAAAAGCAACAGAATCTAAGATGGATGGTTTAAGGAAAGATGTAGAAGCTAAGATGGATGGTTTAAAGAAAGGTGTAGAAGCTAAGATGGATTGTTTAAAGAAATGCGTAGAAGCTAAGATGGATGGCATGGAAGCTAAGATGAATGGCATGGACGCGAAAATTGATGGCATGAATGATAAGATGGAAGAATTGAAGATAAATATGAATAAGTTGCTACAAGAAATGGTCACTAATGATGAAAGGGTACTAAAGGAAACTCATGATGAGAATAAAACAAATGTTAATCATGATTCCATAAACTCTAATGTTGGATCAAAAACCCACCATATTCCAAAAATTGATATGAGGAAGTTTGATGGCAAGGATCCCGCAACATGGATATTACATATGGAGCAATTTTTCAATCTCAATAATGTGCAAAACACACAAAAGGTATGTATTGCAACTTTATATTTGGAACCAAATTAGTTTATATGGTATCAATGGCTTTGCTCTCGTAAACAAATTATCACTTGGGCAATTTTTACAGAAGAATTGAAAGCACATTATGAGGATACATAAAGCAACACTTTTTTAACCAATTGAGAAGTCTCAAACAAAAGGGTTCAATAATGGAGCACATTGAGGAGTTCCAAAAGTTGAACATAAGGGTAAAAAATATTCTAGAGGAGCATAGGATTGATGTTTTCATAGAGACATACAACATGATGTTCGCCTTTCGGAACCTAATTCATTAGAGAAGGCATTTAGGTTAGCAAGAAAAATGGAAAGCAAACTTATGGCAACTAGGAAGCATACCAGTCACAACTATAAAGATGGAAGTGTTGTTACCCCAAGCCTTCCACAACCTATAAGGTTGACACCACAACAATTGGAAGAAAAAAGAGCAAAAGGGATTTGTTACAGTTGTGATAACAAATACACTAAAGGTCATAAGTGTGCTGAAAAGAAATTATTCTACATAGATTGTGAAAAGGAAGAAGAAAAGGAGCAAGAAAGGTCAAAAGAGGAGGATATATCTAGACAAGCCTAATAAAGAAGAAATGATCCACATATCTTGTAAGCTTTGGCGGAATACCACTCCTCAAACCATCAAGATAGAAGACAAATCAAGAAGAAAAAGGTAATAGTGTTGATTGATTCAGGAAGCACCCACAATTTTATTCATTGTAAGGTAGCAAAAGAATGGAATTGCTTCCTATATCCAGCACCAGAGTGTCAAGTGATGATTGCAAATGGATGAATGATAAATTTCTCTGGAATGTGCCATAATATCAATCTATCCATGGGATAATATGTATTGACTAGCCCAATGCTTTCCATTCCAATGGGAGGTGCTGATGTTGTACTCGGAGTCCAATGGCTACAATCCTTGGGTACAATAGCTTTTAATTTTCAAGAACTTTTCATGAAATTTTCTGTGGAAGGAAAGGAAGTTGAATTAAGGGGTATTGCAGGGAAACTGGGAAAGATAATCAGCTCTAAGGGTATGACAAAGATTCTAAAAAAGGAACGAAAAGGTCTAATTGCACAATTATGTTCGCTAGATTTTTCCACATTGGAATCATCTATTTCTCTAGATCTCCAAATAGTCTTGGACAATCATTCCAAGGTATTTGAGACTCCCAAAGGTCTCCCACATATTCGTGATCATGATCATGCTATTCATCTGATTCCAAGAAGTGTTCCTCCAAACATCAGGCCGTACAGATATCTCTATGCCCAAAAGAGTGAAATTGAACGTATGGTTGCAGAAATGCTAGAGGCTATTATAATTCAATAGAGTCAAAGTTCTTTCTCTACTCCAGTAGTATTGGTGCACAAGAAGGATGGATCATGGCGCATGTGTCCGGATTATAGGGAGCTCAACCAGCTCACTATTAAAGATAAGTTTCCCATTCCTGCCATTGATGAATTACTGGATGAATTGCATGGATCAATTTACTTCACCAAGTTGTATCTTCGTTCAGGATATCATCAAATCAGAATGAAGACTAAAGACATTCCAAAAACAACATTTAGAACTCATGAGGGTGATTGTGAATTTTTGGTCATGCCTTTTGGCCTTACCAATGCACCTTCTAAATTTCAAGGTTGGATGAATTCCACTTTCAAACCCTTCCTTAGAAAATTTGTGTTAGTATTTTTTGATGATATACTAATCTACAACAAGTCTTGGAAGGATCATGTTGAACATGTTGAAAAGGTGCTACAACTATTGGAGGAGAAACAATTAGATGCAAAAAGATACAAAATTTTCTTTGGAGTACAAGAGGTGGAATATCTGGGTCATATTGTATCTCATGAAGGCATTAAGGTAGACCCTAGAAAAATTAAAGCCATTAAGGAATGGATAATCCCCACATCCATAAAGCATTTGCGAGGATTTCTCGGGTTGACAGGGTATTATTGCAAGTTTGTTAAGAATTATGGGAGAATAGCAACACCGCTAACAACATTATTGAAGAAAGATGCATTTTCATGGACTCTAGAAGCAACAAAGGCCTTCAAACATCTTTAAGAGGCAATGTGCCAAGCACAGGTCTTAGGTACACCAGACTTCACAAAAACCTTTATTTCGATGCTTCAGGAAATGGAATTGGTGCCGTTTTAATGCAAGATGAAAGACCCATTGCTTTTGAAAGTCATCTAATCAAGGGAAAGTTTTTACACAAAACTATTTATGAGAAGGAAATGTTGGCAATACTACATGCACTTAAGAAATGGCGACCCTACCTAATGGGAAGACACT
>APFE031667982.1:157451-206177 GCA_000404065.3 Pinus taeda
ATCGCTTATACCTCTGTAAGAATTCACAACTCAAACAAAAGATTCTTATGGAATTGCACACTTCTCCCTTAGGAGGGCACTCAGGATTTTTAAAAGCTTACCACAGGGTTAAGAAGGAATTTTTTGGGATGGCCTTAAACCGGATATTCAAAAGTTTGTGGTAGAATGTTTGATTTTCCAACAAAATAAAGTTGAAACAATTAAGACATTGGGTTTATTACAACCTTTATCCATTCCAAGCCAATGTTGGGAGGAGGTTTCAATGGATTTTATCATAGGTTTACCCAAGTCTGAGGGAAAGAGTGTCATCATGGTGCTAGTTGACAGACTTACCAAGTATGCACACTTTTGTGCATTATCACATCCATTTAAATTCAGTACAGTTTCAACTGCATTTATGGAAACAATTCAAAAGCTACATGGAAACCCAAAGATTATTGTAAGTGACAGAGATCCCATTTTCACTGGAAATTTTTGAACATAATTATTTTCTTGTCTTGGTACAAAGTTAGCTCATAGATCATCTTATTATCCTCAATCTGATGGGCAAACTGAGATAGTAAACAAATGTTGGAAGGATATCTTCGTTTCTTTGTATCTGATAAATAGACACAATGGGTCAAATGGTTGCCTCTTGCTAAATGGTGGTATAACACTTCCTTCCATACAACAACAAAAATGACCCCTTTTATGGCACTTTATGGATATTAGCCACCATTCATTGCATCATATTTAAGAGAAAATTCTAAGGTTCAAGAAGTGGAACATCACATCGAACATCAACAAGAAGTCCTCCAACTCTTAAAGGATAACCTCGTGTTGGCACATAATAGAATAAAACAACAGGCAAATCAACATCGTAGCAAAATAAGTTTTGATGTAGGTGATTGGGTATTCCTACGGCTACAACGTTATAAACAAATGTCCCTCAAGCAAGCTCAGAAGGATAATAAATTATCACCAAAGTATTATGGTCCGTACAAGGTGTTACAAAAGATTGGTACTATGGCATACAAATTGGAGCTTCCTGCAGCATCTCGAGGGCACCTAGTTTTCCATGTTTCATGTTTAAAGAAGGTTATAGGTGACAAGCTCCCAGTTCAAACAATATTTCCAGAACTTGACGAGGAAGGAAAAATTATATTGGAGCCGGAAGCAATCACAGAAACAAGAACACGACAGCTATGAAATCGATCAATTTTGGAGTATCTCATCAAGTGGAAGAACTTATTAGCTGAAGATTCCACATGGGAGGATGAGAATTTTATGCAGAAGCATCTAGAACTACTTAAGCATTGAGGACAACACTTTTTTGAAGGAGAGGGACATGCTAGGTCCCTATATTACTAGTTATTACCCCATTACTATTGTAGTTGTATCCCTTATTAATATTGTTGTGCCCCTATTGTCCCCATATTTTTATTACTGTGCCCCATAGAATCCCTCCATTGTTATTTTTGTGTCTTTATATTATTATTGTTATGTCGGCTAGGTTATATTGTGACTCCTTAGACTCCTATATATAGAAAGGAGGTTTTGTCATTTGTATCATCCAAGAATTGTTCATTTATGTAATGTAAAGGAGGTTGCCCCTTCGAAGAGGCTAAATTCTAAGGTGTTGATCTATCTTTTCTATCTTTTATTGAGCTAGTTTCGTAACAAGGCAGCAAGCCAAGGATGGAGCACGCAATAATGGATAAGAACAAAGGAGATCCTAGTATCAGCACAAGGAAAGGAAGTTAACTAAAGATGGAAGATTGCATGAATCCCTCAAGATCTCTTGATCCTGACGAATCGTTGTTACTATTTTACCCTTCTTACTGCTTGGCCATTATAAAAGAAACGATTGTAAAGAGAATGAGGAGGGGATATTATTTAGAAATTATTATTGTATTTTTACTTTGATCATCGACTCTCGTTGTTGAAACAGAGTACGCGCTGGCTGTGACTATTTTGAAAATGATTAATATATAATACGATTGTTGTTCCTTCTCTCATACTGAAGTAATCCGGCGGTGTTTAGTGGCGGCTAAGGGCCTGGCCTTGGTGGATTCACTTGTTGTTCCTGTATCATTCTTTTATGATTTCTTCCATGTGATGGTTTCGTTTGATTTCCATTTATCACATCGCTTTGCTATTTTGTATTCCCAGACTTAACGAAATTACTTTGTTTTACATGTTGTAGAAGTATTAGTTCAAGTTGTTATTTAATTTCCTGCTTCAATATTCTCTTATTATTATTTCATATTTAGTTGTTTGAGTTCAACATTCTATTTCCAATCTAGTAATTTAGTTCAGCGTGCTATCTTGAGATTCTCCACTGTAAAGAGCATTGACTACTGCTATCTATGCTCTCAGACTAAGATCCCTGCTGTTCAGATTAGAAAATACTTTTGGAATATCAATCAGTTAAAAGAGAAATGAGTTATTGTCACTGTATTCTTGATTGATACTTGAATGAATGTTTGGTTTGGTTTCATTAGCAAGTTAAGCTTTCTTTTAATTGTAATTCGAGTTCACTAGCTGCATCCATTTACTCTTGTATTTGAAAGCACTGTACTGAAATTTAGAAGCATTACTCTTGAGTAAATAGCCACCACATACTATGTACACTCTTGAAATAAAAATTCTTGCCCGGATTGATAACTAATGTGAAGATAATTAGGAGTTAAAAAGACACCTTTTATACCTCAATAACAGGTTAGAAGAATGTCAAAGATTTCCTCCTCCTTGACACACCTTCTCAAGATTTGATCTGGGCCAATTTTGAAGAGATTGCACCCAATCGAAGTGAAGGGGGTGCTCTTCCTCACTATCTTGCTTTTCTCTTTGGAGGACAAGTTTGGTGGGAACTCTGTAGATACGAAATAGTTTGCTATATCAACAAACCATGGAGAGAGAACTAAAATAGAGAATAAGTGGTCATCCAGTAACTAGTCATCAACCATTCCTTTTTCACCTGCAGGAAAATTTAATCTCGAAAAAAAGTCTGTAATAAAAGTAACCACCTTATAATCTGAGCATTCACATCTAGTTTATTCATTAAATATTTGATTGCAGCATGGTTAGTATGCACAAATGTTTGATAGCTTGTAATATAATGCCTAAATGCTGTCAATGAATGCACAATAGCTAGGAGTTTCTTTTTGGTCACTGTGTAATTTAATTCATCCTTTGACAGATTCTTACTGATAAAGTAGATAACATAAGGAAATTTTTATCTATTTGACCTAGGGCTACTCCTATGGATTTGTTTGAGGCATCATCATGAATATGAAAAGGTAGGGCCCAATTTGGGCCTCGGAGAATTGGTGCAGTGGTTAACTTGTTCTTTAGGGTGTCTAAGGCCTGTTGACAGCTTTTTGACCATATGAACTCAAAGTCTGTGGCCAAAAAACCAAATAAAGGAGAGGCCAACTTGCTAAAATACTTTATGAACCTTCAGTAGTATTTGGTTAACCCTAGGAAAATTCTGACATCTCTCTGCTTTTGAGGAGGTGGGACCCTTTGGATGATAACTCTTCTATTTGGATCCACCTGCAGTCCTCGCTGAGATATTGAATGACCTAGCACAGTCCCTGTAGTAATCAAGAATTCACATTTTTTGGGACTGAGAGATAGGTTAATTTCAATGCATTTGTGCAGTACTTTTCCTAGGTTGGGCAAAGCCTCTTGAAAATCATAGCCATAAGGTGTAAAATCATCCATATAAATTTCTACCGCATCTTGGACTAACTCGACAAAAATACTCAGGACTGCTCTCTAAAAAGTGGTAGGAGCATTGCATAGGCCAAAAGGAAGGACCCTATAGGTAAAAGTACCCCAAGGACAAGTGAAGGTGGTTTTATCCTGGTCTTCCGAGCTGATCTCAATTTGGTTGTACCCACTGAATCCATCTAGGAAAGAGAAAAAAAAATTTCGTGCCAGGCCATCTAACACTTGGTCAATGAAGGGTAGAGGGAAATGGTCCTTGTTTTTACTTTTTTTCAACTCCCTGTAATTGACACAAATCCTCCACTTACCATTTTTCTTTGGAACTAACACCAAAGGAGAGACCCACTCACTTTCGGAGATAGGGTAAATGAATCCTACATCTAGCAGTTTTTGCAGTTCTTCTTTGACTATATCTTTAAGAGCTGGATTCATCTTCTTTTGGGGTCACTGGACTAGCTTGCAACCATCTTTGATGTATATGTGGTGAGTACACATTGAGGGGTGTACTCCCTTCATTTCTTTATTACTCCAAGCAAAGGCATATGGATGTTCCTTTAGCATGTTTCATAACTTCTCTTCTTCGAGAGCGGAAAGAGATGGATTGATTTTCAAGGTTCTCTCAGGGCCGAATTCTATGGTTTTGACATAGAGGGGGTTGGAATAGGCCAAGCATAAGTCAATTTGATGATTTTTATGGGTTTCCTTTACTACATATTCTAAGGGAAATGTATTGGGTGTTGGACTTTGTAGTAGGTGTTCAATCAAATCATTTTCATCTTGTTGTCCTCCTCCCATGTGTTTCTAAATTATAAAGTTGGGCAAAATAAAGTTCATCTTCTTCCTCCTCCTCCAACCATAATGGTAAATCATGCTCTAGAGATGGCTGAGAAGGAAGGTATAGGAATAACTACTTGGACACATGCCCATTCTTGATGGTCATATTTCTAGATCTGTAGCTAATGTAAGCATTGGTAGTGGCCAAACAGGGTCCCCCAAGGATGAGAGGGTAACTAGTAAGATTAGCATTAGGCTAGAGAACTAGGAAATCTACATGATACTCCCAAGTGTCAATGAAGACCATCACATCCTCCACAATCCTCTCAGGAGTCACTATGGACCAGTATGCAAGTTGCAGAACTATTGTGGTCTTCCTCAATGAACCTTGGAGGTTGAGCTTGAGCATGGTGTCCTTAGTCATCACATTAATGGTAGCCCCAAGATTGATCAAAGTGTGTGGGACAATGGTGACATTGATGTGCACATCCACTATAGGGATTCTAGGGTCCAAATACTCTGGACAAATTACTTGCCCCAACATTAAGTCGGACAACTGTCCAATGAAATTAATGGTAGGGGCATCTCTTCTTCACCTCTATGTATGCTTGAAGCACTTCTCCTTAATCGACTTATTGTAAATAGGAACATCTTTTATTGCTTGGAGAACTGGAATATTTACACATATATTTTTCAATTCTCCCAGAAGTTTAGTCTCTTTTGGGGTAGGCTAGAGTGGTTGGGTTAATCTCTCAGGAAAGGGTGGATCCACTTTAAGAATGATTTCATCTCTTTATTCCTCAACCTCCCTAGGTGGAGGTGGAGTTGGTTATATAGGAGAACTCTCATAGATATCAGGTTAATCTCCTAGATTTCCATAGCATAAACTCGATATGATGTCTCTCCACTATATAATTGTTGAGCCTGTCTTTGTTCAGGTTCGAATTTGGCTGGGTAGGCATCTGGGGTTGCTTGGGTGGAGTAGAGTGTAACAGCTATGGTTGGGCAGGTGGTGGAGGTAATAAATATGGAGCATTGTTGTATTGCGGCCTCCGCCCCTGGGGTGGTGCATTCCATAGAGGTTGTGGTAGATCATATCGTTGAAATGACTGGCTGGCTAGCTAGGAGTGATATTGAGATGAAAAGGACCAAGGAGGGGGTGTAGACAAGGAAGGATGAGAAGGGGTTCCCCAAGAAGGTATGGTTGTGGTTGGGTTGGGGTTGTAATATGCATGGGATGACCATTGCATGCCTGGCTGGTATGGTCTAGGCCCATGAGTTCTCCTTTGGTTTATGTAGCAAAGCTACTCAATGACCCCTTCAGCTGCTTGATATACAACTTTGAATCTAGGCAAAGAAGTTAACTTATATATGGAATGGTTTTCTTCACAGATAGAACACATTTCAATAGAATTCAATGGACATTCATTCCTAGGATGCCTTCTGGTGCATCTAGGACAAAAAATGGCCAATGCTCTCTCTACTTCCTCTTGCTTTCTTTTAATGTGCATAGTGTCCATTTGTAAGGCAAGGGTTTTCAACATCTCACTTTTGAAATCTTCCAACATTTTTCTAATTTCACCCTTGATGGATCGGTTGGAAGAGGATGTACTGGCCATGGTTAAGTACCCCTACCCTTTTTCCTAGCTTCCCTAGAATAGTTTCTGAAGATAGTCTTCATATCCTCATAGGGTAATTGGTAGATATCTCCTCCTACTAACAAGTGTAGGGTATTTAGAAGATCTTCCCTTACTCCCCTGAGTAGGACCAACTTTAGTGACTCAGGGTCAAGTGTGCACCTGGCCCTCTTGTAACTAAGCTGGAACCTTTCTTCATAATCCTTTAGGGATTCGTCATTGCCTATGGTCATCCTAAACATTTCCTCTTTAGTATCCTTTAACTGATAGTAGTATCGATACTTGTTGTTAAACTATTGCTGCATATGGTCCCAAGTTGTGATGTTATCCCCAGGTAAACCCATGAACCAGCGCAATGCTGCATCCTTGAGGGTAGATGGAAATAGTTTTAATTTCTGCTCATCCTCTGTATAGTCATAGGTTCGACATATAACAATAATCTCAAATAGGAAAGTGTTGGGGCCTTCTGTGGTCAAGCCATAGAAATGAGGTAGCACAGAGGGGCTTATAGTTTTCATCTTAGTGTCCCCATTGGTTTCCCTGATGGGGAAGGCACCCTCAACTCTCTCTCTCTATTCTCTCTGTCATTTTTGTTTTCAGCCATTAGTTCAGTAGGAATGGGTTCTTATTCTTCTTCTTGCCTTGTAGGTTCTTCAAATATGTCAGGTTTCTCACCTAAGTGTTCCTCCAGTTCACAACCATTGAAGAAGAAGGAAGGTTGGCTGTTTGATGCAGTGGGGGTATTTGGCAAAAATTTCCCTAAGTTATCCTTATTCCTACGAGGCATGAAAGAAAATGTTTTTTTTGGGTTGGTTTTGTGTTTTTTTCAAACTTGGAAAGTACTTTGTAGAATTGAAATTGCTGACTAAATGCAAATTACTAACTAAATGAAAAAATACTTGCTGAATCGAAATCTTGCTTGCAAAATGGAAAGGAAAGCAGAAAATGTAGAATGGAAAAGGAAGAAACTAAATTACTTTTGCAAAAATAGACTAATGGAAAAATATTAGAGACAAGAAATAGAAGAAAGAAGCAGTATTCACATATTGCTCAGACACCTCCCCATAAATGGCACCAAAAAGTGATGAGCACCGGTATTGCAACAAGAATACCACAACTCCTGGGCTACCAGCTTTAGTTTTTCAACCCGTGGTTCATACAAAATTGGAGGTGACAGTGTTGATGGTTTTGCCTTTTTGTCATGGTTTAGCTGGTGAGAGAGACCACTGGGGTTTTCAAGCCAAAATTCTATGCAGGTAGAAGAAGCCTGGTTTCTTGACAAAAGAAAGGGAAATCTGCTCTAAGGGAGAGCTACTCTACTGCAATAATGGAAAAGACCGAAATTTAATGCTAAATCACACCATTTCCTAATTAACTACCAAGAAACTATGCTTTGCAATAATGCTAAATTAACATGAACCAAATTCTACTATCTATGCATAGAAGTAAGAAGCATAAAACATCACTAATGTGCAAGTAAAGGGACTGAAACAAATCTGTTTTTGTCTTTTGATGCAAAATCAAGTATGCAAACTAATCTTCATTTGGTGATGTGGCAGGTGAATTGAGGATGTTGGAGGATGGATGGAAGGGTTAGGATATGGTTGGGTGGGGTGGGAGACCCTTGGGGGGCTTTCAGTGGCTTCCTAGAGGTTTTCCCTCAATTTGGCCTCAAAACAGGCCATTTCGAGAAAACCTACAAGATGTACTAGAATCCTACAAGATACAGCCGACAGCAAAATGGAAGGTGATGGAGGTCATGGAAGGCTTAGGGAAGGTGGTAGATGGGTGGAATGAAGTGAGGAAAGGTCTAGGATCACTTATAAGTCAACAACAAAGATAGAGGATGGTTGGATTCGCTCAATGTGCTTGGAAGCATTTCTATGAAAAATGATGAAAATCAGTGAAGGAAATGGTGAAAACAAGGAATGAATATGGTGGATGGAGTGGAAGGTGGTTTTTGGCTATGAATTCTTTGTCTCCTCCTGAAGCACCTACTCTGCATAACACATGTATAATTCCCAAAAGGCTATGTAAACAAGAAGCGTTCTCATAAGCTAGAAAAGAAGAATTAATGAACTAACTACCTACATGATGCAGGAGGAAAGTTGCTGAAAGGAATGAAAGAATGGATGAGATCTACTGCAAGAGTGAAGATAGAAGAGATGGAAATGAAATCCTACTATGCAAAACTGATCAAATGCTAACTTAAATACAGTAAACTCTAAAGCTTATGCAAGAAATAGAAATCTGTGTTTTTGGGGTTGCTTAAGCGTCCCTTCCTCAAATCATGATCCCAAAGGGAGGAAATGAGGCCAATACACCCATTCACAACCTTGTGGGACTCCTTTTTATCCCTACTAACCTTCTACTATAGTAAGGTACAAATGGGAGCAAACTAATAAACGACCAATTCAATCTGCACTACTTGCAATGAAAACACATCTAAAAGGAAAATTAACAATGAAGTTATCAGACTAATCTAAACATATAGACACAAGAAGGAGGAGCCTTAGATGCTAGGGTTGGGCCCTAACCCAAGAGCTTCAGGCCTCTGAGTTAACTCAGTGCTATATCAAAACAAAACTCATTTCGATTACAAAAACAAAAAATTACATCAATAAAGTTTTCACAAGTCTGGAGCTCAAAAATAGCTTAGAGTTTTACAACAAAAAATTTAATCTAATGAGGCTCTAGGCCTCTTGACTTATACAATTGAAGTTCCCAACGACTTCCTTAAAATTAGGGAGGCTCGGCTCCCAAACTCGAGATAAACTAGCTCTTTGTCTCTCACATGCTTGACTGCCTTCTAATTCACATGGCTTGGTTTCTTGCACTTCGAGCTAGTGTGATGGATGGAGGAATATTCAAATGGGGGAGAAGTAAATGAGGAGGATTTACCTCCTACAATCCATATCCCTTGTCCCATTCAAGTTTTAACCTTAGTATTTGCAAAAATTCCTTGATTTTCTCCTTCAATCCTGCATTCAATGCATATTATTCCACTAGCATAATATCCAACTCTAACTCATCTCATAAACAAAATATAATAAAAAACATGTAATAAGTTGTGATAAAAGTTGGTTTGATTAATCTAGGAGGTGAATTAAGGCCCATATAATTACCCAATAATGAGGCTCATCAATATGTCTGTTGTTAGTTTATGCAAGATAGGCATCCATGTAAGATAATGCATGATGGGATCATTTATTAGATTAGATAGATAAGGAAAATAAATTGTTGCCAACAAATGTGAGTTAAATGATGCCTGGGTGGGGGTAAGTTCCCCCTATGACCCAAGTGGAGGAGGAATTGTACCCATAGCTTGGGTTACAGTGTTAGATATACTCATGGAAGTGATTTTGGTAGAGTTGTTAGCTATAACACCCATGTAAACATGTCGTTGATTAATGCCCCCAAGGTGAATGATCCTAGTGTAAAAATGATTCAGAAAATTTTATTGACCTTATAGGTTGAAGGGTGTTCTAAAGGATTTCCAAAAGGATTATAACTCCACAAATTAAAAATATTATGAAAGCAAGTGTTCCCTCCCCCTTGGGAATTCCATGGGAAATATGTGGACCCTTGAAATGTAGATCCCCCTAACGATTGACGACAAAAAGGATTAGAGAACCCACTAGAAATGAAAGTACCCCTAATTGTGCTAGAGGATGACATGGAATGGGTAAAATTATTCCAACCATAAGGAAATACATTATTGGGTATATTCGTACTCCCTATTAAGATACTGACACCCATCATGGCACCCAAGAAACTAATGTGAACAAGAACTTTGACCCTCCTACAATGGAAATGGGTATGCTAGACATTGCTGAGCTAAAAAATCTACTAAACATGAACTAAGATGAGGTGTTCACTGATGCGGAGGCACCCACAGTTTCTATGTTATTTGGAGGAAAAGAGTATCATTGAATATTCTACTAGAATGAGCCTAAATTCCATGTGGATGTGGTGTGAATAGGACCTATGGTCATTGGGGTAAATGTGGACATTATCGATACAATACTCCTAGTCACTATAGATGTGGACATAGTAGTTCCTATAATAGAGGTAGTGGTGTTATCCATAAATAACTCGGGTAAACAACTACGTAAAGATCCAAACAAGTCGACATGCCCACCTAGTGAGATGGGTGTAGAGGTATGGAGATGAGGTGGAAGAATATGGTCAGCCACTCAGTGAATAGAAGGTTCAACCCCTTGAGTAGCACCCAAAGTGAGTTGAGACACAATTATGTCTATGGTGGGATTAATTCTATGCCTACAATTAAGCAGACCCTCCTCATAGGGAGTAAGGAACTTAAATCTATGAGATTGTTGCAAACAAAAATCCACTATGGTAGTGGCCAAAACTTGACACAAATGTGAAAAAAAATAATACTAAGACCACTAAACACAACCAAATAACATGCACCTAAAAAATCTAAGGGAGCAAGAAATAAAACCAAATATTAAATGGATCTTCCTACAACTTAAGCCTAATTAATAAATTCCTAGGTTGTAGATGAGGAAATAGTTGGGACAGTTACAAAAGCCTCCTACTTAATGAATTTTGTGCCCAATATGAAGTTCTCTTATGAGTGATGGACCACCCCCCAAGAGAATTGAGTGATTTTTGGCTAATGTTTTTCTTGGGTATAGTGAGGACAACCCCCTCATTGTCACCCATAATGGCCTCCTAAGATAATGACCACTAAGGATAACACCATCAATAACCAGTCTTGGGTGAACAAACATCACTTATATCTACACACAAGGGCATGGTAGCTAAGCCTAAATCCTCTCAAAAGATGCCACCAGGTAATTTGTGAAGACCACCCCACCAAGACTAAATGAAGCGAGATAAATCACTTTTCTGGCTTAGTTGTAACCTTGTGATTTACCCTTTTGAAAGAAGGGCTTCTTAGGTATGTGCCATTGAAAGTGAATTTTCTCACCCTAACTCAAGGTACTAGTTTTTTTTTTTAATGGTATTGGAGAGTTTACCTAACTCCCCTAGTCTAAGAACATAGGTTGAGCTAATGTGGGTTTTCTACCAAAGAAAGTGAAAATTTTGAATTTTAATTATGCATTTATTTTATGGTTTTTTATTAAGTCAAGGGTATTTTGGATGAAATTGATATGGTATTTTAGACTCATATTTTTCAAAGAAACGATGCAAAATATGCTTGTGTAAGTATTGGTTTTGATGAGACCTTTGTAAAGAAAGGTGAAGATTCTGTTTGTTTGTTTCTTTGTTTGTTTTTCTGTCAAATGCAATGTATGAAAATAGTCATTGCTTACTCTCATTTAAGACTCATACACATAAATCACACCAGGATTGCAATTATAAATGTACAACAAGAAAAACAAAAAGAAAATAGTCAAAATGACCCACTCAAAATAACAAAACCATAACCTACAAGAAAGTATGCATTGATAGGTAAAAAACCACAACTAATCACATTTACAAGAAAACAAATAAAAATGGGTTGCCAGGACAATGATGCGAGAGAGGTATCTAGCCACCAATGTCTTTGAATGAAATCAAACCCAAGAGAGAGCTCAAAACTGTAATTAGAACTCCAAATATACTTATTTTAATCAAATCTAGAAAATTACATAGTAATCATGTAAAAAATATGGATCTAAAAGTAAAATCGTAGTGGGAAAATAGTAGCACCAAAAAAAATGAAAATATTATAAGTAAAACCATTTAGAAAGTCATATAAAAGGGCTTCAACACTTTGTTATAGAATAAACTGAGGAAAAGAGAAAAACTAATTCTCTATGGTAGAGTTAACTAAGAAACAAACAATCCTTCCTCGTTATAACTAGAGTTGATAAACATAAGGGGAAATGCCAAATCATAATATTTTGGGCACTAGGGTTTTCAATCCAAGTTAATTATTTGATTTATCACTATTATAAAAGGTTGAGTAAAATAAAAAAAAATACCAAAATCTTAGACAAAGGCTACAAAAATGCACCCACTGAGGTATTCCCTAGTGGAGGTAACGATTCTATTTAAGGATAAATTTCACTCATAGTGGGGAGTTTCTTTAGATCTATTCATCCTACCCAAGGATTTCCAAAATGGAAGGTGTGGAAATAAAGCAAGTACAACACAAATTAAATAATCCAAAACATGCAAATTATAAGTTACAATGAAAGTGGAGATGTTTATGTATCCTATTGCAAGGAAATAACTATAGTTAGTGCCTCCATCCTGAAGGAAGTCTCCTGAAGATCTCAACTCCTACTCTTGATCCTACTTCTAGATCCTTGCACACAATAGAGAAACCAACAAACCATTATTTCATACAAAACATTTAGTACTTGCATATAAACATATATCCAAAACAAATATGTAAATTTTGAGAAATACAAGAATGTAATGGGGTAAAATAGATGAGACTTTGTACATGTACATGTCAAACTCTTATAGACTTCATCTGTGCCACCTCCTCACCAACACTCATTGATATTTGAATATATTCATGCAAACTTATAATGGAATTAGACTATGGGTTAGTCTTCTAAGAGAATTTCGGCATTATAAATGTTTCCTCCTTTGTGCTCTACATAGATCTTACTTTTATAGTTTTCTCAATGAGTGATCACATTAAATGTAGATGCTTTCTTGACTATGTCTAGTCCTTTGATCCTTATCTACTCCTAATGATAAAATTTGACTTGATCTTATCTACTCCATGGAAAATTTCACTCTATTGCTCTAATTTAGTCAAACTAGGGCATTGTTAGCCTAATGTTGCTTGAGGCTAGTGGACATAGGGGATTCTGGGCCTAGTGTTGCTCAACCACAATTGCAGGGGAGCATTAAAGCCTTAAATTCCTATTTCTAGAGCAATCCTCAAACCACTGTTTGACACTTTGACTTGGAAAATTATGTTCCCTTCTATTAGACCGTAGGAGGTGGGTTTTTGATCTATAATACACATATCAAAGTTTTCCATATAATCAATCATTCCTCCTTTTGGAAACATGACAATTGTTTCTTTTATTACAATTTTTTTATGGGATTTTTAAATGTTTCGAAAGAATCTAGAATACTTCATGATTACAATTAAAACATAATGTCTGACTTATGAATATTTTTATCCCAAAATAAACTTGATGACCTCAGACATCTAATTATTTTCTCCATTATATTATTCTATTTATATTTTGTCTAAAATATAATTATTTAAATTCAATATGTTAATAGTAAAATTTTAAAATTATTATTAAAATTTAAAGTTTTAGGTTCTTAATAATATTAATGTTAAGGCGTAACAAATATTTGTTATTACGATTTAAGGTTTATTAATAATTATTAATAAAATTGATTAAAGTTTTTTTTTTTTTTTAACTCAAACGGTTATATTTTTATTGATATGGAGATCCTTGGGTCTGCTCCCAGCTACAGTAACATTACATACTTCACGCTATTGCGGATTAAATCTGCTTGCTTTTCAGGGCATATGGATATTGCTTTCGTTGTTTACAATAAGGAGTCCCTTCGCCAAAGAGCTGCCTTTATTTGCCAGCTGATCTGCTTCCCCATTAGATTTTCTGAGTATGTGGTAAAACTTGCATGTATTGAAGTCTAGCATGACTCTCTGCAACCTGTCCTGAATTTTGTTTAAGCTAGCATTTCTAAAAGGGTTTTTCATCTTCATGCTCTTTATTATTAGTTCTGAGTCTCCAAACACTTGAATATCTTTCGCTCCTTTGTCTCTTGCAATGATGCAAGCTTTCAGAAGCCCGTAGATCTCTGCTTGGTTGTTAGATTTCTGTCCGAGTCCCCAGCTGAAACAATATTTTGTTATCCCATCTGTGAAGTATATGACTCCCCCTGCTCCAGCACTTCCTGGATTACCTTTGGATGCTCCGTCAAAGAAAACAGTGATTAAATTTTGATTCCGCCACCATTGTTGGAATTTGTCATCTTCTTCTCTTATGCGCCATTCCTGGTTTGTCTTTTTTGGGAAGGAGAGCTGCTTGTGTGGCTGAGGCTCAAGCATACCAAGCCATTGTTTTTCTTTAGAGTTTATTAATATTATTAATATTAAAGGTAATAACATTAATGTGATTATTAATAACTTTAGTAAAATTAATAATAAGGTTTAGTCAACTATCGAGGAACTATTGAAGCAAGAGGCAATATTTTGGAGACAAAAATCCCACGTATAATGGATTGAGGGAGGAAAAAATACCAAACTCTTCGATAGATCCATGATCGACCACATGAAATGTAATATAATATCGAGCATATAAAAGCCCACTCACTAAATAGTGGAAAGCCATGATGCAATAGCCCAAGAACTCATGAATCATTTCCAAGCCACACTCATGGAAACCATTCTAGATAGAAGGCTTGATATTAGGCAAATAAAAGGGACATTTAAAAATTTGCAGCAAGGGAACAAAATGATCATGTTTTGAAGGAAATCACCTGGCATAAATTGTAAGAAGCTATTTTGGAAATTCCTAAATGAAAATCCCTAAGTCCTGATGGATTTACCACTGATTTCTACAATGCTTATTGATGTTTGGAAAGTAGTAGAAGAATCTCAATGCTCCTCCTCTATCCTAAAATCCATTAATGTTACCTTTATATCTCTTATTCATAAAATATACCTCTTTGATTCTCCTTCATATTTTAGGGCTATTTCCCTATGTAATTTTATATATAAAACCGTCTCCAAATTTATCACAAACAAACTAAAACCCATTCTCCCCTCTCTTATCTCCCTTAAGAAAACTAGTTATGTAAAAGGTAGACAAATTATGGATATAATAATACTAGCCCATGAACACATTCACTCACTTAATTCTAATAAGTATCCATATATTCTCATCAAACTTGATATGTTAAAATCATTTGAATAATAGAGTTGGAAATTTATTTTTCGCATGCTCACTGCTTTTGGGTTTTTATAAAGACATATTCATTGGATTCTTTCCCTCATTTCCAAAACTTCTCCATCCTATTCAATGGGTCTCCCTCTCCCACTTTTGTCCCCTCAAGGGGTATTAGGTAATGAGACCTCATTTCCTATTACATATTTCTCCTCATAGCTAAAGGTATTTGCAAACCTATAAATGCAACCCTACAAATTAGCTTGCTAAATGATATTAATCTTGGTTACCATGATCTCTCATCTTCACACTAGTAGTTTTTTAATGATACTCTTCTTTTGGGATTCCCCATTGTTAAATAAGACACTACCCTTAAACATCCTTTAAGACTTCTCTAATGATTTAGGAACCTTCACTAATATGGAAGATCTCAAATCTTCTTTTTTAATACCTTGTTAGCTATCCAAATTCACATATATCATTTTCTTGGTTTTCAAGTGGTCCCTCTTCTATCCAGATACCTATGATTCCCTATCACTATAAATCCTCTTAGACAAAAGGTATGGGAAAATCTTCTTCTTAAATTTGAATCCAAACTTTATTGTTGGACTTTTTGATCACTTAATCTAGCTAGTCACTTGATCTTGAACAAATGTGTCCTTCAATCCTTCCCCACCTATATTCTCACTATAATTTAAGTCCCAAAAGGAATCCTAAACAAGACTAGAAATATTCAACACAACTTCCTCCAAAAAGACCAAAAATGGGTTGTAGTTGCATGGGACAAAATATGTTGTCCCAAAAAAAGGAGGCCTTGGTCTCCACAATATATATATATATATATATATATATATATATATATATATATATATATATATATATACTTAAACAAACCTTAAGTTCTCTAACCTAGTGGATATGGATAAAAAACCCATAGGGTTTACGTTGAAAAATGTGGAAATATAAGTATAACCCCAATACCTAGGGATCTTAGCTCATCAAAATGATAGGCAAAGGGGTTCTCATATGTAGAATGATACTTGGAGAAACAAATATCCTATTCAGGAGCATAGTTTTTGGGATATCATAAACAAGAACAATGCACTATTTTGGGATAACTCATGGCATCAATGACCAAAATTACCTCAAAATGAAAAACTTCACCCAACTAGGGATTCCCTCATCTCTAAGGGCCAAATATTTGTTACTTATTACTAGGAATTATTCCCTTACGATTTCTAATGGTAAGATTGGACATCATGTAAGGAATGGATTGAGCCTATCTCCAAAAAAATCATAATTATCAAGCAAGAATTAGAAAATAAAAGAATTGTGGTTCAAGAGGCCAACACTATTCTTCATTGGGGTTATTTTCCTTCAGGAAATTTTGACATCTCTAAAGATTATAACCTTCTCATAAGTGTAAGACCCTCATCCCACATCTGCCCAAGTAACCGGCCAATCAGGGTAAATATGCGATTAGAGTCCACTATAATCGGATTCAACCTCCTAAGTCAACTTAAGGAAGTGGAATCGACGAGAAAACTCCACACACACCTTCCACATCAGCAAAATAACTCCTAGGAGCCATCCCAACAACTCAGGTAACCAACCCTTGAGACCGACTGAAGTTTTAATGCATCAAATGCCTAGACGCTCCCTTGATATGGACAAGGGTGCATCTAGAAGGCTCCAAAAGCTCCCATAGAAAGGGAAAGACAGACTCTGAGGTCTTTTTTCTCCAGTGCTGTGCTTGAGACTCCAGGATTTGTGCCACTTTTTCAAGATTAGAGCCCAGGTCACTACCCAGAACTCAATGATAGGTTCAAAAATGAAATTTCATAGCAAAACAAAGATACATTTGAAAAAACATCAACAAGGACTAGACTGACCCCGACTAGCCATGACATGCATTTCATCAAACATGTCACAAAAATGAAAGTACATGCCTTAACAATAGAACTAAGCATAAAGGTATCATACTTATCTGAGATTCACTATGAGGAATTGTTTTTTTATCACATTAGTTGCATTATAATCTATTAGGTCATAGGTTCATTGTTCGTTTAATTACAAGTAAAAACATGATGAGATCCATACATAGACACCATCATAATAAATGTTCATAACCAGCATAATAACATCATAAATACCAAGGAAACAACAACCATATAATCCACATATGAACCAATATACTCATGAAATAACAAGGAGAAATAACCTCATATTAATGAATGCAAAGGAAAACCAAGTTTGGGACTTCCATGAACCACCTGACGATATATTGACTGAACCAACTATTTCTTTCATCCAATCACCCCCATGCCATATTCCAAGAATGAATGTGGTAATTAAAGCCAAACTCAACCAAGGTTTCCCAAGGCTACACCACCTCACCCTCACCAATATAACAAGGCTTTACTGCAATCCATATCATTTCAATAGGCCATAAAACAAGCATGGATTCCACCAGATTTCTCCACCTACACCATGAGCATTTTCCATGTCTCCTAGTCTCTAGGCTTTACCGCAATCCACACCAGATCACTAGGCCCTAACTGAGACTCCACCCTCTAGACTTTACCATATAGCTTTCCATTCACCAATAAGGATTCCTAAGCCTAATCAAGGGAACCCACCTTTAGGGTTTAACATAGATCCTACCATTAACCAGTCGAGAATTCCTAGGCCCACCAAGACACATAATACTTGGCTTTACCAGAACCTGTAGTCTCGTTCAGGGGTAACTACAATAGTGGCTTTACCATAATCCACATTATAGTTTAGGGATCACTAGGATAGGTGTTCTTTCTTTCAGAGATCCACCTCAGTCAGCTTCGAATCCATCCAGAAATCTAGCTTAACCAAAACATGAGAAACCCATCACACCATGGCTATCAAGAAATGGGAAGGCTGGGTTGAAAACACTTTCATACTTGGAACAACCTATGCCATGATAGTAAAGAACCACATGAAATACCATGCATGCCAAATATACTAAGGAAATCACCCATGCAAATCGATACCTACAAAGAATCCTATTATAGTTGTTTTATCTTGTTATTCCTTTATTGATCCTTCCTTCCTCTTTTATTCTTTGCCTTTCTTGACCCAATGCCAAAGTGCTCCAAGAAAATTTGAAGTGTCCAAGAGTGAGAGAAAGAGAGAGAATAATGAGAGAGCTCCAAAACTGAACTGACAAAAGGTTATGCTGACCAAGCCTACCCACTAATCCTCAGAAGAATTTTTATCAACGAGGCCTCTATTTTCTTTAATTTCCATTATTTTCCTTCATTTTCCTCCTCCCATGCAATTTGTGACCTTTAACCTTCCTTTTCTCCTAATTTCTATTATTTTCATAAATATATGTGCAAAAAATGCCATTTTTATTTTCAAAGCCTTTTCCATTTCCTTAGCCATAATAAATTGAATGAACACCCACTAGGATGTTTTTCCCACCATTCATCTTGGAATACATGTCCCATGATCTTGGTCTTATTTTTTCCTTTATTAAATTTTACATGGATTTTTGACCAGGGTTGTTACAGGATCCTCCCCCTTTAGGGAACACCTTCTTCGGTGTCCAATGACACCTATAACCAACAAGACCACTGCAGTCGGACATATTTCCCATCGAGCTTTATAACTTAGCTTGTTGAAGTATTTAAAGTAACCACCACTGAAACATGACAAAAATACCATTTATTGGAGCTTTATAAGATAAGTCATTACGATATTTATAATAACCACATAAACATATATGCACATTTGCTGAACTAACAAATAAAAGGATATGATTCCTACATAAGCAACATGGGAATCTAGAGGCTTACACCTCCACACTCAAAAGTAATGACAAGATTCACTTTGATGCAGGAGCATTAAGGCCTAGTCAGCAATGTGATGGAATGATCACATGTTGTGACTAACAAAGGGTTGGAAGATAAGAGATTAATACATTTAATTTATTTAAATGTGAGAGAGTGTTTATTTATTGTCAAATATGAGAAAAAGGTTATAGTGGCTAATTGATCCTCCTTGTGTGGAGATAAGGCCAAATAGTTAGATTTATTTGGTTTGAATAGAATATGAGGGATTTAAAAGCTTGATTTAGCATGTGTTTAGAAAAGAGTGGAGTTGAAAAGATTCTCAAGAGAGAGTGAAAGATTTCTGGATTTGAACCAGAATTGGTTCATGAATCCACTTTTGTATAAATTGTGATCTTTTTGTATAATTCAGAGGTTGGATAGGTTGGAGTGGTTGAATAGATTAGCTGGAGTGTATATATAAGCTATAAAGAGAAATAGGGTCTTTTTATTGTTGTAATTGAGCTAGAGGACCGAGACTCTGTAACTCATTATTGAATAAAATATTCATGTTTGTGAAGGTGTTGTTTCTATTAAAACCCTTCCCTTATCTCTGTATATCGACCTGCAGATCAATCTAAGTGTTTTCCCTGTTTTATGCCTGAAGTTATAAATTGCAACATTCAAAGCATAATTGGTGTCCTTAATATTAATAATAGTGTTTGAACCACTTTATACCCCAGTCATTGATCCAAATATATTGCAGAGAATCATTTTCTTTACTGTAGAATCTATTAAAAAACAAGCGAGATCAAGATAAGAGGGAATAAATGCGAGAAGGAACAATGGCCATTAGATCTATAAGATCAACAGACTAGATATAATCGAGCTTAGCAGAGTCACTTTATCACATTGGATAAATCCATGTGTATGCGACAGACTTCAAGCCTTAAGCCTATGTGATGAGTGATCATCGATTGCAATCAGTGGAGTGATTGCATCACAAAATTCAATGATTCTTTATTGGCAGTGGTAAGTGGATTATCGAGTGGCCTCAAAAGCCGTAAGTGGTTTCCAGAAAATGGACCTGATGAGGTTATGAGCCATATTATAATTGAGTTGAAGTTCGAAGGTGATCGGATCGTTTGTTGAGTCCAAGATTAGACAGATATTGGGTGTGAACATGCATGAAGGTTAATTCCAAAACTGCACCCGATGGGGTTTTATACAGCGGGGTTAAATCTATTTGAGATCTAGTGATCTTTATCATTCGTCGTGGGATTCATTAGACAATGATCGCATGGGGAAGTGTGCATGTTTTAACAATTTGATTAGACCTAAGAAATTTATGAATGTGGATCTATGTATTTTGAAGTCTGATTTATGTGATCAGAGTAGGGTTCCCCGTGTATTTCCAGTTTTGTATGCTTCGAGTTTTTATGTGAATTACACTTATAATAGCTCTTCCGATGAAAATGTGGCCTTAGTTCATAGGTCCACATGGGATTTATGAAAGGATGTTAGTCAACTGGCATCATTTTGGTATCAGAGCTAGATCAATGCTCTATAGAGATCAGTTGAGAGATTGAATTTTAATTCCAGCATATGTATAATTGCACTAAAGTGAATTTGATACAGATGGGGATCAAACTACAAAGGAAATTGAGATCAGAATGTGGAAGCAGTGAACTTCTGATGAAGGTCTGGTAAGAATGTTTATTTTGATAATTTTGCAGAGATGTGTTTTGAATGTCTAAAGAACAATAATGGATTGAAAATTAAAAGGAGAAGATGTTTTCCTTTCAGGAAAATGAAATTTCCATGTAAGTTGATTGAATGATTGGTTTGATTTAAAAGGTAAATTGAAATGAAAGGTTAGAAGTTAAAGATAAATAGAAGAGTGGTTTGCTATGGAATTGAAGTCATTTAAATGATTTGAAGAATTTTGTGAAAACTGAGAATTATTGAGGATTGCTTAAAGAATTGTTGAAGACAATGATACGATAGATAAAGGAACAATCAGGCTGAAGGTTGGATTTAATAGATCTAAAAAGAGAGTCATTACAAGGAATGAATTTTGGAATTTGTAGAAGCAAAAAAGGATTTTCTTATAAACAGGTTATCATAAGGAATTGATAGTGTCTGCCATGAATTGGTAAAAATAATTAAAATTCATATCTAATCTTAATTGATCCTGAAATACTAAGAGTCCATTATGGAAAGAAAAATGGAAAATATTTGTTGGTTGTATGGAGTCTTTTGAATGGAAAATCTAAATGAAAGAGTGAATAGATGAATCTTTTGGCAAATATTTAACTGATGGAATGGGGATTAGTTTTAAGACATATTTGAAGGAAAATTTGTAGGTTTAAAAGTTTACTTTGATGTATATTGAGATAAGATTATGCAGGTCAGTAGAAGCAGTGGAATTGTTGAAAGGTAGAATGACTTGTATCAACATCATAACATATGAGCTATGTTAAAGAAGATAGAGCAAGAATATTTCTCAGCTGAGTAAAGATGACAGTACCCAACAGTAAATGAAATCACTTAATGAAAGAAGGAAGTGAGCAATTGAAGATGCAGAGCCTAAAGCAAGGAGTGTTTGAGAGAAGCTAACAACAACTTCCAACTGTAGTTGGTAGAAGTTGTTGAGGCGGCTCCACAATTGTGATTGTGGGTAGAATTGTCTTAAAGATAACAATTCTAGCAAGAGGAGCGTTGGGTAGAATTGTTAGTCAGTGAAAGGTTCGAGGAAAGAACCAATAGGTGCCAAAAGGCTAAACTCAGGAAAGTTTTGTGAGGCATGAGGGAGACTTATTATAGATGAAAAAGGCTAGTTGCATCTCACAAGTGAACAAGGAAAGTTCACCAAAGGAAGAAATGGAATTGACTATTGTTAGTCATGGCAGGGGTACAGAGGAAAGTCAGAAGTAGAGGAAAAAGAGTGCTGAAGTAGTTGGACTCAAAGGAATGAGTAAAGAAGAAAGAAACATAGAGTTGGTTGAGATGAAGGCAGAACTTAGTTGTTTGAAGAAGCTGGTATTGAAAGGAATTAGAGAAAAATGGAAATGATGATTTTATGTGGGAAAAAGGGTTAAATGGCCTGTCAAAGAATTGTTTGTTGAGAAATTAATACTCTGAACAATTGAGAATGAGAGGAATGTGTTGGTAGAATCCTCACAGACAAGAGAATCTCATATTTTTGGGACTAATTATTTCTGTGAATGTAAAATTGCAGGTATGCAGCCTAATGTATTTGAACTTGTGTATAAAAAGGTGAAAAAGGCAGAGGCAAGAAAACCACAAAAGGAGATGCATAAAGACTTTCAAGACTTCAATTGGTGGACAAAATTAAAAGGTATGGCTGAGTGGTTATGTATTCTCTTAGTGAAAACTTATTGGATCATATTTGAAGGAATTTTAGCAGGGATGGAAGACCAAGGGGAAATGGAAAAAGGAAAGGAAATAAATGCATTGCAAATTTGTGAAATAAAGAGAAGAAAAGCTGACACAGAGAACTCAGCTGAAGAAGTTAAGTCAAGGAAATATTTGAAAGATAAAAGTCTTATTATAGAAGAGGAGGAGGCATTGTTTTCTTATTTGGATAACTTGAGTGTTGGAAAAGAATTGTGTAGAACATAAGGTTATTCTACAAACCTATGATGAAGTTTCCAAGCATAGTCAAGAAGTTGCAGTCCCAGAAGTTTTGTTTGATGAGGAAGAAATCAAAGATGTTGAAGAAGAATTTCTCAATAACTTAGTGAACTATCAGAATAGTTTAGAGAAGCATGAGGAACAGATCACTAAGCTTCAAATGAAGAGCCTTGTATTTTTTAAACTGACATGTTTTGTATGTTTTCAAGTTTGACAGGTAATGAACAACAATTGAACAATGTGCTTATGCATGTTGACGAAGAAGTGAGATTACTAGAAGAGATGGCTGAAATAGAATGATATTGTGAGCATGTTTTTAATAATTTTGAGAATGATGGTATTGACAGGGAAATTGTCATGATTAAAGAAGCTAAAGATAAGAAAAAAAAAATTGTGATGATAACCAGAATGAAGTATTTTCTGTCGAGAATCAAAATGAAAGTACTATGGAAATTATGAAGGAATATAAGATGATGTTAACAGATACAAAATTTTAGGAATTATGTGATTTTAAAGTGGATTATTTTTATGAATCTGTAAACCATGAAGAAGTCTTAGAAAACCAAAATTTTGTTTCTGATGTAGGAGAAGATGAAACAACATTATTTTGTTGCAATAGTATAAGTATATAAGATGAAAGGCTACTTAATAATGATATGCTCCAAGAAATTCTAGCTATTGAATTGTTGAATGATAGTCTTGTGTTAGAACAAGGAATAATGTATAGTGCAGAGGAAAGTATGGAAATGAAAATTGATGACAATTTCATAACTTATGTGGAAGGACAGTATAAATATTTGATGGAAAAATTACCTATGAAGATTGAAAACCATAGTTATTTTGAAACTGACAGCTGTGATGGAAATTCTATCTTATACAGGAAGGAGAAGTCATATGAAATTGACATGCTTATTGAAAATGAACGAATTTGTATTTTTATGGAAAGATTATTAGATGAACCTAATAACATAGAGGAAACGATTATCTTTAATGATATTGGAAGAGAAGCTGTAGAGTACAAACAACAATTTATAAATGGTGGAGGTGAAGAAGAATTGGACAAAAATTTCATAATTTCTATGGTGAGGAGGAATGTACAGTAGGTAGATGTCAGTGGAGTTTAGTTGAGAACAAATTATAAAGAGGAAGTTGAGAAATTGTGGAAGATGAAATCAGATGAGAAGAGGGACAACAAGGAAGAGAAATTAACAAAAGGAATTTGTATTAGCAAGGAAAAAGGACAACAACAAAATAAGATTTGGAATCCTGGAGGAACAGAAGTGACAGTGGTAGAAGAATTGAATTAGCAGCATGATGAAAGTGATGACTAGTTAAAAAGTAAAGTTTGGGATACTGGATGATCAACAGAAGAAACACATGACCAGGAGGTCATGAAAGCTTTCAACTTTGGGAGTTTGATGTAGGAGCATTCAGGCCTAGTCAGCAATGTGATGGAATGATCACATGCTGTGACTAACAAGGGGTTGGAAGATAAGAGATTGGTTAATTTTGTTTATTTAAATGTGAGAGAGTGTTTATTTATTGTCAAATATGAGAAAAAGGGTATAGTGGCTGATTGATACTACCTGTGTGGAGATTAGGCCAAATAGTTATATTTATTTGATTTGAATATGATATGAGGGATTTGAAATTTTGATTTAGCATTTGTTTAGAAAAGAGTGGGGTTGAAAATATTCTCCAGGAGAGAGTGAGAGATTTCTGGATCTGAACCAAAATTGGTTCATGAATTGATTTTTGTATAAATTGTGATCTTTTTGTATAATTCAGAGGTTGGATAGGTTGGAGGGTTTGAATAGATTCGTTGGAGTATAGATAGAGGCTAGCAAGAGAAACGTGGTATTTTTATTGTTGTAATTGAGCCATAGGGCTGAGACTCTCTAACTCATTATTGAATAAAATATTAGTGTTTGTGAAGGTGTTGTTTCTATTAAAACCCTTCCCTTATCTCTATATATCCACCTGCAGAACAATCTAAGTGTTTTCTTTCTTTTATGCTTGAAGTTATAAATCGTAGTGTTCAAAGAACAATTGGGGTCCTTAGTGTTAATAGTAGTGTTTGAACCGCTTTAGACCCCCGTCATTGATCCAAATATATCACAAAGAATCATTTTCTTTAACGCAGAGTCCATTAAAAAACAAGAGAGATCAAGACAAGAGGGAATAAATGTGAGAAGGAACAATGCTTGTTGGATCTATAAGATCAATAGACCAGATATAATCAAGCTGAGCAGAGTCACTTTATCGCATCAGTGAAATCCATGTGTATGCGACAGACTTTAGGCCTTAAGCCTATGTGATGAGTGAATGTCGATTGTGATCAGTGGAGTGATGGCATCCCAACATTCAATGACGCTTTATGGACGGTGGTAAGCGGATTATCGAGTGGCTTCAAAAGCCATAAGCGGTTTCTAGAAAATGGACTTGATGAGGTTATGAGCCATATTCTAATTGAGTTGAAGTACGAAGGTGATCAGATTGTTTGTTGAATATGAGATCAGACAAATATCGGGTGTGAACATGCGCAAAGGTTAATTTCGAAACCGTACCCAATATGGTTTTATACAACGGGGTTAAATCTATTTGAGATCTGGTGATCTTGATCATTTGTCGCGGGATCGATTAGATGGTGATCACGTAGGGAAGTGAACATGTTTTAATAGTTTAAGAAGACACGAGAAATTTATGAATGCGGATCTATGTATTTTGAATTTTGATTTACATGATCGAAGTGGGGTTTCCCATGTATTCTAAGTTTTGTATGCTTCGGCTTTTTATGTGACTTACGCTTATAATAGTGCTTTCGATACAAAGGTGGCCTTAGCTCATAGGTCCACATGGGATTTATGAATTGATGTCAGTCAGATGACATCACACTTCCTTCCTAAGAAGTCCAGAATCCATTGTCAAAGTCAAAGCTACATCCAATATCCAGCGCTACAATCTTGCACCACGTGTCCTCTGAGCGAACAGTTACTGGCTCATTGTTCCACAACACACTTCCAATGTGCATCTAATTCCATCTGGCAATGCTAGTGACCAAAAAAGTCCATCCCCGATCTTCTCTTCTCTACTACACAATCCCTTGGGAAATACAATCACCCCTTATGTGGAGTCACTTACCTTCCAAGTTCCCTAACATCCCCTATCTTGGGAGATCCATCCCTTGAAAAGTCTTCCTCACATCAAAATGTCAAACAAACAAGGAATATACCTACCTTAAAACCATCATGTCGGTCATAGCATGCTCATGGAAATCAATGGACACTATTGGGTACCAACGTCCCACAATGGCCTTGCCCCTGAAGTGCTTTACCAACATACTGCGGCCTATCCCAATTCCTTTCACTACTGCTGCTAATTATTGCAGTCAATTTCAACCACCCAACCCAGGAATTTCCCATGCTTTCATGTACCAAGAACATAACTTCCATAATATTTAAAATAAATTGAAATATATTCACATCATATCGCATTGGTAGCTCGTCAATAAGGTACACTTGAAATCCTATTTACTTCCTATCACAACAATTCAAACTAACATCGTTGATCAATTCATTATTTATTTGAAAATGGAGTAGGTTTCTTCTTCCTCTTCTCCACAATCAAACAAAATAAAAATAGGACTATTTTGACACTTTGCCAGGTAAAATGTGTCTTGTCACAAAATAGGTTTTTCTAGTGTCTCTTCTAGTCATGAGTTAGTCTTCACATGTAAAATTAACATAAGCAACATAATAGAACATAACTCATACAAGAATAATGAAAAGAATAAAAAAATATCTGTTGACGGTGTTCACCCCTCCTAGGTCACATTTATGGGTTTTCCAACATTGATATACCACTCATATATTTAGTAGAAAATGGAAGTACATAAATGTTTGCTGACGGAAACATGTGGCTATTACCCCTACAAGGTAATATTCTCCTCTAAATAAATCTCACATACAACAACAACACAAATAATCTCCTACAAAGATTCCATACTCCATTTGAAATGAGATAAAATGAGCATGTGAGCACTTCAATTCCACATTGAAGCACATAAACAAAACTTCCCTCAACATAACATAATGATAAAATTAAGTCTGAGCTAAAACCTATAAGTAACAACTACTGCAGTAGAATTCTGAAGGTGAGAAAGGCCCTACAAGACCTTCTCCATACTCAAACACCTTCTAGAACTACTTTCAAACCCTAATTGATCCATACACCCTTAGTCTCAAACTTAAAAAATGGATACTTAGATGTGATCAAATAGAAAATCAGAGGTCACCAATGGATTCAGAACATCCAAAAGCCCTAAGTGGACTCTTTATGAGCTCAATTTGGCCAAGAACTAAGAAAGATATGGCTCCCCAAGCTCTCATATGAGTTTTGCTGTTAATTTTCCTACAAATTGGACCAACACTCTAACTGTCCTACAAATATGTCTTTCCTTTCGCTAAACAAGTGACAAATTAGCCCTATTCATGTGCAATTTGTTGGAACTTTAATTTCACCAACAAAACTTAAGTCCAAAAAATATGGTCACATTGGCACATAAGGCCGTGGGTTGGGCCTTAACACCCATCCCCACCAGCATAACCCTTAAAATAGGGGCACATGGTCATGTGGGTGCCACGGGTCCAAGGAATGGGATAGTTGCCCTCCCTTCCCATCGGGGCCTTAAATGTTTTCGTTGAGGTCATGTGCATGGTCCATAGGACTTGGGGATGTCACCCTCACTATAGTGCCCGTTGGCTCCTCCTTCCATACCCATACCACCACACCACCTATGCTTGGGCTAAAGGATAGCCCCCTTTTATTAAGTTCTTCCCTTTGCACCTCTAGCTATATGGTAAGTTCCGGAATGTTGGTCCATGGCTAAGCCCGAGCCCTTGGCTCCCTTTCCCCTATGGTCTTGTGGGGGTTAGGGGTTTAGCCATAAACCTGAGTTGATCCCTATAATTAATAGCTATTGTAGTAGAATTCTGAAAGGAGAAAACACCTACAAGGCCTCCTCCATGCTAAAACACCTTTCAGAATTGCCTCCAAACCCTGATTGATCCACACATTCTTAGCCTCAAACCTGCAAAAATACTACTTATATGTGCTAAACTCAGAAAGTAGGGGTCACTAATGGATTCAAAACATCCAAAAACCCCTAAGTTAACTCTTTCTGAGATTAATTTGGGAAAAAACAGAGAAATATATGGCTCCCCAAGATGTCATATGAGTTTTTCTGTTAGTTGTCCTACAAATTGGAGCAATAGTCTAACAGTCCTACAAAGCCATGCTTTTTTCACTAATTTAGCAACAAATTTTCCCTTCAATGGTGTAATTTGTTGGAACTTTAATTTCACCAATAACCCGTAAGTTTGAAAAATATGGTCACAGTGGCACATAAGGGCATGGGTTGGGCCTTAACACCTACCCCCACCATCTTAGCCCTTAAAACATGGGCACATGGTCATGTGGGTGCCACAGATCCAAGGGTTGGGCTAACCACTCACCTTTCTTGTCAGGTCCTTAAATGTTGGCTCTGAGGTCACATGCATGGTCCATAGGACTTGGGGCTGGCCCCCTCGCCTTAGTGCCTCTTGGCTCCTCCTTTCGTGCCCATGATTCTATCAATCACCACATGACCTAGGCTTGGGCTAAGGGTTAGCCCCCTTCTGTTAAATCCTTCCCTCCATGCCTTCAAGTATATGGTAAGTTATAGAAAATTAGACCGGGGCTAAGCCAAAGCTCTCAGCTTTCTTTCACCTATGGTCTCGTGGGTGTAAGGTGATTGGGGGCCAGGGGCTTATCCCCGATCCCAACCCCCAAATGAAATCTACTGAAACTTTAGATAGCACTTGGGGCATTAATATGTTAAGACCCACCGTAGGTAGACCGGTGGAGAACAATGTTGTTGGTTGTGGAGTTGGGGGTTCAAATCTTTTGGAGGCTTGCCATACCATAACCAAACTTTTACATGACACCAGGGTGCCACATGGCAACCCATGACTGGGACACATGGCACCATATTACTAGTCCACCTCAAATGACCAAAAACCAATCAAATGAATCCAAATTCGGATGAACCAGAGGATGAAACTTGGAAGCCTCTCATTGGCTCGTATCCTACACAATCACCCTACTGACTCAACAATACGATCAATCCAGTAAACATGCCTACTCAAATATTAGCTATTGGGCCAAAGTCAACGCGCGATAACTTAAGCATATGGTGTTAGATTGACTGAAATAAACATTGTTGGATTTAGAATGATGAGGACTTCGAATTGATGCTAGTTTAAATACTTTATAGGGACTTTCATTTTTGAGCTAAAAATTGATCACCTGATCAATTATGTATAGACATCACATTAGGTTAACTCAAAGCACAACCATCATAAATCAAAATCATGAATAACATGCAATTATCATCAACCAGAATCATAGATCACTTATAACCATCATAAATCAAAAGCATAGGTCATATGTATAATAACACTGAAATTAAATACTAATACTTATCCTTCATTGGTTCTTACTTCTTCCTTTTTTATTTCTATACACATACTGAATCGGTTGCCATGCTTCGAAAACACCCACTTCCTTTGCTTCTCTTCAATCACCTACACATACACAGTGTACATCACAACACATACATCCATAGACAACTTATGACATCACACAATGCATACACCTACACCTGATCGACATCATGACACATACACCTACACCTGATATACATAATGACATATACACCTACACTTGGTGCACAACATAACACAATACATACTCCTACATTCAGTGTACAAAAAAATACACATATGTACACATAGTACAAAACAACGAATAGTCATGTCATGATGCCAAGACTACACAATGCACATGTGTAGTACCGCATGTATGCAATACAACATGTATGACATGCACATCATACCGCATGTGCCACATGTACATAGTGCCACCTATACACAACACCACCTACACAATGTATACACAACATCACATGTACACGGAACCACCTGCAAAACGTGTACACAATGCCACATGTACATCACACCACCTGTACAACATGTACACAGGACCACATGCCTGACATGTAAATGACACCACATGTACACAATGAAACACGCATGACATGTGCACAACACCACATTTACAACATGTACATAATACCACATGCACACAACACCACATGTACAATGATGCGCACAACACCATATGTACATAGCACCACATGTATAACATGTACAAAAAACCATATGTACATAGCACTGATATACAACATGTACATAGCACCATATGCACATAACACCACATATCCATCATGCACAATACAATATGTACAAGCACTGCATATCTAACATGTACATAGCACCATCTATACCCAACACTGCATATGCAATATGCACATAACACCATATATACAATAGGTGTTACACTGAAATTTGTCACCATGACTATCTACAGTTAATATGGCTCCATCAATAGTCATATTATCCTCCTTGTCAAGCCTTATACCTCTGCTCTTCATGTCAAACTTCAAAAAAGAGAGAAAGTCATTAAAAAAAACATGTTTATCTCTGGGTACGTAGGTTCTCTCTACCTTGCCTGCGTGTACGCATCCCAAGCTCATTGTACCTATGTACTTGTACGCTCTGTAAGTCAAAGGATGGGTGCGTACCCCTGTAAAGGTGAAAAGGCGTGAGTTTCATCTTAAAAAAGTTACTTGTGGTCACTTCTAGAGCCTTCTAGAAGAGTGTTTGACGTGTATTGAGCGCCTCCAGATGGTTCATGCATCCCTATGATAGAGGAACTTATCCCATCAAGAGAGGAGCTACCCCATCCAAAAGAGGGAGTATCCAATTGATGTTGGAACTGAATAACTTCCTCTAGAACACTATAAATACAGTCCTTGGGCCAGAGGAGGAGAGGTTGAAAGCTGAACATTCCAAAGGGTAGATGGTGCTGGAATTAGGACTTCCATTGTGAACTTGTGAGGAGAGATTACCATCCTTTCTAGTTCAGTTGGAAGTGGGTGAGCTTGTCAAAGTAGAGGAAAACTCTTGCTGGACCCTGGGAGGAACTTGCACAACACCAAGGCTCAGGTTGTAATGGTTTCTTTTGTTTCCTATTAATACAAATAAGTCCATTCTTCTCAATGATTTGTGGTTAATGAATTGTTTCATATACTCCTTGGTCTATATGTTGAATATGTTTTGTTTTATGAGATATTCAGGTGTTATGTAATCGTTTGATTGTTAGTGCATGCAGGTTTCGAAGAGAAGGAGGAGCTCATCTGGATCGACGAGGCTAGACTACTACAACAGCGTTGCACTTCAGGTAGAATCAAAAAACACTTGGTTTCTTGTATGATAATGCATGTTTAGAGAAGGATTGCTCTTAATTGTCTTGTTTGTCACTAGAAAGTCTTAGGCTTCTAGGGAGGTTAGATTTTTCCGCAAAAATAACTCTTTCCGCATGATACTAGCAAGGGTTTCTAGCACCTGATCAATAAAAGGAAGGGGAAAGTAATCCTTGAGAGTGGTTTTATTAAGTTCTTGATAATCAATGCAGATGCACAATCTCCCATCCTTTTTTGGGATTATTACTAATGGGGAGATCAGCTCGCTATCAGATATAGGATATATAAAGTTAGTGTCTAAGATTTTTTGTAATTCTTCTTTTACAACATCTCTTAGCTTAGGGTTCATGTTCCTTTGGGGTTGATGAATAGGTTAGGATGCCTCCTGAATATAAATATGGTGAGTACAGATTTTAGGAGGTATGCCTTTTATGTCCTTGTAACACCATGGAAACGCATCAAGGTGATCACACAACAAAACAACAAGTTTCTCTCATTGAGATGAGTCCAAGTCTGAATTGATATGTAAGGATTTGCCTGGACTAATTTCAACAAGAGTAGTCTCGGGCTCAAGAGTGCAAGAAGATGCTACTAAGACCAGTGATGAGGACGGTTGAGAATCAAAATTTTCTTGAAAATCTGGACTAAAGATTTGACAAAACATGTCAAAATTAGGCAATGTGTCCAAATTATTTAAGAAATCTTGTAATTCACCCTGTTGGGTAGACTCTGTATGATGGTGGATAGAAGAAACATGTTCAGTCCCCTCATCATTGTTGTCGTAATCTAACCACAAGGTGTCCTTAAGCTCCTTAATAGATCTAGTATGCGGGTATAAGGTTACTTTCCTGCTAGACTCTCCATCTGAAATATATATATCACCAGAGCAACATCTAATGTACGAATCGGCTGTGGAAAGCCATGGTTGTCCCAGAATCAAGGGATGTCAACCAACATGATTTTTTGGCTGAAGGACAATGTCTATAGTGTATTCCCAAGAGTCTATAGAGACAAGCACATCATCCCGTATACCTTCTGGCTTGATGTTTGATCTATCTGCAAGTTCAAGCATAGTAGGTGTAGGATGAATATGGACCAACCCAAGATGATCCATGGTTTGCCTAGTCATGACATTGATCGTTGCACTCAAGTTTATTAACACATTGGGGACAAGGATATCACCTATCTAAACAGAGACAACTGGGTTTCTAGGTGTTATAGACATATTTGGGCACATCAACCCCAAACTTATATGTCAATATATTAGGATTCATCAACCCCTAAAAGAGTTGTTTCATACCCTAAAGGAACATAGTATTCTAAATATATAATTCCCCAAAAGTTCCATCTGAGAAACCATCCAGAGATTGCCTAAATTGAACCATACTGACTACTCCACTGGAAAAGTGCTATGCACTGAGTGGTGCACTACCAGGGTGCGATGCATATTGTTTAGGCCTTCTATAGGGTGTGATGGGCGAGGATGGACAAATATCCAGGACAATTTGCTAGGTGGTTGCTCATGGAATCTTCTAGAAACTTCTCCTATGCCACTTGCCTCTCTGAATTCACCCAAGGATCAATAATCAATCTAAGAAAATCCAGTCTCTTCTCTTGTGGAACCCATTGTAACAAGTGGAATGACACTAATCAAACCCCATGAATGACTCGCACCCTTGCAAACATCTATAAATGGATCCCTCATCCAAGAGATCTAGAGGCTTAAACATTATGAATTGCAAGGAAGTGTTGATAGTTTGTAGTTGAGGAAAGAGCATTGTATTGTTGGAGTGATCTTGCTATTTTGTGAGGTGAAGAGGGATTGAAGCTTGGAGGATGATGCTGGATCAGACAACTGGGTTGTAATTCTCCCTTCTATTAATAAATCTCTTCAAGTTTTCTTCCATATGATTGTGTAATTGTGAATGTTATCATTTGTGAATGCTATCATTTGTTCATTATATATATGATTCTATAATGTTTATGTCATAATAGATCACGATTCTTTGATGGTTCTTTGTTGTTGTACTTGTGCAGGTACTATTCAAGTGTGTTAAGTACGGAGAGGAGTTGCAGGATCTGTCAAAGGGGAGAGAGATCAATCAAGGGATTAAGTGGAAGTTCCAGGTTGGTTCCATTATCTTACTCCTATCTATTACACATAGAAGAAATCATTGAATTGCTTTAAACTATTATTTCTAAGGTAGTTGCCAAACCTAGAGGGCTAGGATTCTTTAGGAATACTAGTTTTCCCAAAAACAAATTGGCGACTCCACTAGGGAAGCGAATAGATGTTTGTTTCTTGTTATGTTTTTTTTTAGGTTAAATTTGATAAACTATAGACAGATTCTGAAGTTAGCCAGGTAGCCTTCGAACTGCTCTTGCTCTGGAATTGCATAGTAGATGAATGCTACTTCAGTCAACCTCTAGTTTAGTTTATGAATTAAAAATTTGACTTGTGAGCACATCTGGATGCCCTTTTCGTAGCTTAGTAACCTCTCAAGACACTCCATCATACTTTTCTCTTCGTTGTTCATCGAAACCCACCTTAACTCATTGAAAACAGCTCCATATTTGAGCCAAAACCCATTTCAGTTGCGCTCCCTGGACCATCAAAATGTCTTCCACTGTGACTCAATATGCATCACACCTACCAAGTGCAATAAGTGCGATGCATCTTAGTTTCTGTGAAGCCCAAGTGCGATGATTGACTCTACTCTTTTTCCATCTAGAAATTGAGGGTTTTTGACCTTATTTTTAGTTTTGTTTGCTTGTTTTGTTGCAAATGAATAGTGCCTCTTTACTGAAGCTTAGTTGCATCACTTATATCAGCCTCAATTAAATTAGGATTAGTGGATGTGTTTTGTATTTTTTTCTCATTTACAATCATTTTTCGAAAAGTTGTTCAAATCGATTTGTTGCTTTCGTACAAAAAGTTTCGTAATTGTTGTTTTTTGTCGAAAAGAGAAGTGTCATAAATTCTTCCTTCCCTTGATAATTGATTGAACTTTTATTCATGAATTTAGTTTGATTTGTTTATATTCGAAGTGTCAAAAGCATTTTTATTCAAAATTGAAAGTGTTGTTTAGATTCTTCCTTTCTCTTTTGAAAAAGAAATTGTCGAAAATGTCATTTTGAATGAAATATTTTTGCTGCATTTAGTTTTCCTTTTTGGCATTTCTCACATTAAGGAAAGCAAAAACAAATATATGCATTTGCATTTAGCATTTTTTGATTTGTGTGAAAAAATATGATTTAGGGGAATGGACTAGTGTGTGCTCTTTGCTCTTTTCTTAAAAGAAATGTTATCTTCTTTCCCTAGTAGCTAGGATTTTCATTGCTCAAATAAAGAAAGATTGTTTATCATTGTAGATTGCATCTTATGATTTTTTGATCATCATCATGGAGTGAACCTTTGAAAGGAAAAATCTAAACAAGATCAACTTTAAAATGAATTTCAATGAACCTAACAACGCTTTGGAACTTAATGCAACATATCTAGAGGTCTAGGCTAGTGACGTGTTCTGGCGTCGTTAAAACTAGTGGTTATCATTTTCATTGAAGGTTGGGTGATTCCTTCTCCTTGATACGACAAGTGCTAGCACAGAATTGTGCTCCCCATTACTGTCATGTATATATTGGGAGACCACAATAGGCTTAAAGTCCTTTATCCATAGCAAACTGAGTCTGCCGCCTTATTGATCACAATGCACTAAACACGGCATTCAGGAAGATTAACTGCCATACAAAAGTCCTTGGTAATTTATTTTTAATTTATCACCAAGGTGTATATTGCAGTTTTTTGATTGGTTTGGTAATCCCTCTATCTAGATTTTCCAGAGTAGTCACTTTCGTTCCTTTTCAACTCTCTAAAAGAAAAGGTCCATTTGAGCAATTGTCCTTTCAGGCTCATTAAAAATTGAAGGAGACTAAAGTCATCTTTAGCTTTTTCTCGACTCTTAAAAACTGAAAAAGAAAAGTTGTGTCCAAAGTGTCATTAAAATTAATTGATTGCGAATAACATCCCTATTCCTTAGTTGATCTTAGGTTGAGACACATGAAGGCAAATCTGGAGTCCACTGATCAGGGAATCCCTTTTGATGGGAATCCTAGTCCTTTTCCATTTTCATCAAAATTGTCCTTACTTTCCTCGAATCTTGAAAGAATGGTCTTCTCGTTCACACCATCCCATGTCATCAACCTCTGAGGATCATGTTGGTAACACACCATCAACTACTGATAGTAAAGTTCATGGACAGAAGGGAAAGGTCAAGATTCCATGTAAGTTATGTGAAGGTAATCATTCCCTTCACCTCTGTCCCTTTTTGGATGAAGCCAAAAGAGTGTTGGATAATTGTCTTGCTTCACTGCAGTGACTTCCATTTGGTTACACGAAACTCTCCCTAAATCCTTCACTAGTTGAAGAACTGACTGGCCAAAATCAACCGTCACTTGAAACCACTCTCTCTGAAAGTGAATCCTATGAGTCTATACCCGACCAAAATCAACAAGTCGAGGTAAAAATTGACCCGATCTCACCTTTAGCTAATCCTACCTTTCCCGAAGAGAGTGAAAATGATACCGTTCAAGTTCTTTTTGTTACTTCGGATTCTAACGACCTTGGGGGAAATTTTCCTGTTCCGTTAAGACAAGAGGAAAACCCCCCAGTTCTCATAACTCAAGGGGTTAATTCTTCTGTTTCTTTGGTACCCCCTCCAAGTAGTCTAGTCACATCCTTTGATTGGAATCAACTAGTAGGATCTTGCCTTCCTTCTTATGTGCCTTTCCAAGATCATAGTACAAGTTTGTAAAATGATTGTATCTAGCACTATTATAGATGAAGGTGCATTAATGAGTATCCTTTCCTCAACTGCTTGGAAAGTGCTTGGTTCACCATCACTTGTCCCTGTTACACAGAATCTGTTAGGATTTAACAGAGAAACCAGTTGACTGTTAGGAATTCTTCCTAAGCTACCTATCACTTTGGGAGGAAAGACTGTTCATCTAAACGTGGTGAACACTCTTCCGAGTGATGTGTTTCCCGCATGAAGGCAAAATTGTCACCGTTGACCAGCTTTCATTTCCTGGTCCAAACATAGTTCCAAGTCAATCATTATCCCTAAATGGTCCATTTACATCAACGGTATCATTCCCGCTCCCAAGTTCCAAGTAGAGTTTTTCACTTGAACCTTCATTCCACCCACCTGATAGCCATGAGTAATCTACTTAAGTGAATGTAATGAAGCTTGAAGGAATGCACCTAGTAGTAAAGATAATTTTCCCTGTAGGTTATGTGATTGGTCTATCACACGATTCACCTTTGTCTATCTAAACGAAGCCAAGGAGGTGTTGGACAACCACCCTGCTTCACCGCAGTGATTTCCATCTGGTTACAGGAGACTCTCCTTTTCATCATGCTGGGGGCATGTAAACCAATTCAAGCATATTTTTTCATTTTAATCTTGTGTAAAAAAAAAACTGAAGCCAAGCATGGTTTGTTCGTTTCAAGCTTGTGTAAACATGAAACCGAATCCAAGCATAGTTCCCCATGGTTCAAGCTTGTCTAAAAATGAACCCATTTTCAATTTTTAACCTTTTTTATTACCATTCTATCATCCTTTTGAGCCTTGGTTATGTACATCCCATTGCCACCATCCCTTTGGCTGATCATATGCGTTCACTTTCTATTTTACCCTTTTTTGAGGAACAGTTGCAATGAGTGGTCTTATTAGCCAGCCTCTTCACATAAATCAACATGCTTCGAGAAGTTACAACATCGCCAGAACCTGTTGCTACCCTAGACACCACTCGTTCCTAAAAATAGAGTCCTCTTTAAACCCTTTTTATACTCATTAAATATGAAAATATTGTCAAGCACTTGTCTTTTCTGGCTTGTTAAAGTATTGGAAATGTCATCCCTCCTGTATTATTTTATCCTTGTTCGGACCTGAGGGATTACTTTACGAAAAATAACTTATGGAGTTTTCTTTTCATCCCTTTTCAAACTCTCTAAACATGAAAAGGATAGAGTTATCCTTGTCGTTAAACTCGTTAAAACAATAGCGATAAACTTGTCCAACTCGACAAGACCGAGTTTCACTGTCGCTAGACTCGTTAAAACATTAAATAGCAACAGGTTTGTCGGAAGGGTGAATTGTAGAACAAGAATATGTTATCCTCCTCAAGCTTGACAAAAATAAAGAGGTACTGGTCAGCAATGACTAGGGGAAAAGGGAAAAAACTTGAAGAATTTATGGTAGCAAGTCGCTCTTGAACATAACACTTTCACTTCGTCTCCATTATTGAGTTGGGTTGGGTTATTCCGTTCACCATTCATCTCACCATTGGCTTTTCATACCATCCATGTTTTGGGGTTAACACTACCAATTCATCTAAGCGTCACCGAAATGTTCAAGAGAAGTCATTCTGTTGAGAAATCACCATCCAATTAATGTCTCATACACTGCTATAGCTCCTACCTTCATTTTTTCATGACCACCATTCCTAAACCTTGTGTCATCGATCTGTTCTCACCTCCAGAAATCATTTTCTTTGTTTCATGTCGTAGATATGGGATACATCAAGGCCCTCCTACGACGAGTTGCTTCTTGTCAACATCAGCTCATTATCCAAGAAGTTGACTTAGAAACAACCCTTTTAGTGCTTTGAGGCTTGCATACATCAATGGCAAGTTTCTCACTTCCGGCGATAGGTTGACATCAATGGCCTTTGACCAAAAGATTTTTTGGGATGTTAGACATCGGATCATGTATTCACACCACGTGAATTGTATTGTAGTACCTTGAAGATCATTATCATTATCAGTGATCCCTCTCACGTCTGTTAATAGCTCACATCATTTGCTGGTAATCAGGCGATGTCTTTCCATCTTCAACTTCAGAACATCTCTTCACATGGTCTGACTTGTACATTGGGAAAATATTGAATGAGTTTGAAGACCCCGGATCTAGTTTCATCCATCTGGGCTGTGATATATTCAGGGATATGAAAACATCAAATGTACAAAGGCTCTACACAGATGGCCATCCTAACCATGGATTGTGAATCTATATCTGTAGAATCACATGTCTGCATCTGCAAGATGACTATCTGATCTATGTACATGAAATGAAATTTATAAAGCTGAGCATGGGAATGCCTCCCTCAAATAGATCATGAAAACCTTATTATGATGATGTATTGTATTGTAACTTATGCAGGTTACCTTCCAGTTCGAAACTTCAGATCCTCATGATAAAGCATTTCACCCGACATGAATATTTACGACCTCATGCTTTAGGGGGCAACCATTATAGACATATTTGGGCACATCAACCCCAAACTTATATGTCGATCTATTAGGGCCCATCAACCCTTAAAATAGTTGTTTCATACCCTAAAGGAACATAGTCATCTAAATACATCATTCCCCAAAAGTTCCATCTGAGAAACCATCCAAAAATTGCCTAAATTGAACCATACTAACTGCTCCACTGGAAAAGTGCAATGCATACTGAGTGGTACACTACCAAGGTGCGATGTATACTATTTAAGCCTTCTATAGGGTGTGATGGGCAAGGATGGACAAATGTCCATGACAATTTTCTAGGTGGTTGCTCATGGAATCTTCTAGAAACTCCTCCTATGCCACTTGTCTCTCTGAATTTACCCAAGGATGAATCAGGGATCTAAGAAAATCTAATCTCTTCTCTTGTGGAACCCATTGTAACAAGTGGAATGAGACTAATCAAACCCCATGGACCACTCACACCCTTACAAACATCTATAAATGGATCCCTCATCCAAGGGATCTAGAGGCTGAAATATTTTGAATTGCAAGTAAGTGCTGATAGTTTGTAGTTGAGGAAAGAGCATTGTATTGTTGGAGTGATCTTGCTATTTCATGACATGAAGAGGGATTGAAGTTGGGAGGATGATGCTGGATTAGACAACTGGGTTGTAATTCTCCCTTCTATTAATAAAGCTCTTCAAGTTTTCTTCCATATGATTGTGCAATTGTGAATGTTATCATTTGTGAATGCTATCATTTCTTCATTATATATCTAATTCTGTAATGTTTATGTCATAATATATCACGATGCTTTGATGGTTCTTTTTTGTTGTACTTGTGCAGGTACTCTCCAAGCATGTTAAGTATAGAGAGGAGTTGTAGGATTTGTCAAAGGGGAGAGAGATCAAGCAAGGGATTAAGCGGAAGTTCCAGGTTGGTTGCATTACCTTTCTCTTATCTATTACACATAGAAGAAAACATTGAATTTCTTTAAACTGTTGTTTCTAGGGTAGCTACCAAACCTAGATGGCTAGCATTCTTTAGGAATACTAGTTTTCCCAAAAACACTAGGATCAATATACTTTTCCATTTGTGCACATCCTATCATTAACTTGATTTCTCGACCAACAAATTGAATGGTCTGAGGTTCAACTCTCTTCCTCCCTAGATTTTTGAGACAAAGTTTCCCAATGATCTTCATGCAGATGGGGATCTCTCTAATAACTTGAAGCAAATGTACCTTAATGTAAATATTCCTCAGTTCAAAATCCAGATTGGACTCGGGGTCACTCCTCTCCATAACTAGCCTCTCTGGATAGGGAGGTTGGTTTGAAGAAGATGGTAACTCTGATGGTGCAAGAATGAGCTGAATGGTGTCATTGTTTATTGAATGACCGGGAGTTTCCTCCTCATTTTTCTCCTCAATGATCACCATGGGTTGTTTTTATTTTTCTAGTTTAACTACCATTCTCGATCTCAATTGAAGCTCATGTATCCCAACCTGAAAGGTTTGATGAATAGGGGAAGGGGGTGGTTCAACAGAATGGATCGATTGCACCACCTTATTATTAGTATTTGGTGCCAATTGACCAGGCAATTGGGATGGTTGAAAAGGTTGTGGCAAAGGTAATGGTGGCATCGGTTGACTTTGTTGAGGTAGGGGAGGAAAAGATGGTTGTGACATACGGTGAGGTGTATATGTAGGAGGATATGATGACATCTGTGCAGGATAGGACTGATGTGAATGGTTTGACACTATCCATCCTTGTTGCTAGGATTGAGGGGATTTCCCATACTGATAATGGTTCCCATGCTACCAAGGTTGAGAGTGTTGAGTGTTATAATAGGAATATGGATGTGCATTACGACCAAAAAAATGTGTTGAAGGTTCAGGAACCATACATGGACCTACCTAATGCCAATTTCTCCGAGCTCCCATAACATGTAATGGTTCAAGTTCAAAATTCTCCCCTTCAAATACGACTTTTAATCCTGGTATGAAGGGGGATTTCTTGGTGGCAAGTTTTTCTACACAAATCACACATTTTAAATCAGCATAACATTCTCTTAAAGATTATTTTTCCTACATTTAGGACAAAAAATAGCCAAAGAATCTTGTTCATCTGCCAATTTCTTCTGAATTTTTCAAGAGTCTATTTTCTTGCTTACAATATTCATTATTTAAATTTTCATAGTGGCAATTTTGTTCTCCAACCCAATAATCATAGGATCTGTAGATCCAAGTTTACTAGTTTTATTTTGATTGCCTCTATTGGATCTAGATTGATTCATTGAAAATTTCCTGTAGAAGTCACAAACTTGATCAAAAGATTTTTGAGAAAAATCCCATTTTCCTAATTTATTCAAATTATGCCTAGAATGTTTAGTAACTCCACATAAGAACGTGGTCCTCATAGTACTTACATCAAATTTATGTTTTGACCTCTGGAGGATGTATAAAAATCTCTCTAAGTAATCCTCCAAGGTGTCAACATCACCTTGCACAATGGTAAAGATCCCATCCCGCATTTATCGAGTTTTGCAATATTCGTAGTATTTAGTCAAAAACACCCTCTTCATTTGGTCCCAAGAAGTTATAGTTCTCCCTCTGGGTCCCATGAACCAACGCAAGGTTGAGTCCTTGAGAGTTGTAGGGGATAACTTTAATTTATGTGCATCTGAAGAGTAATCATAGCTTCTACATAGGATGTCAAACTCAAGAAGAAAAGAATTGGGATCTTCGTTCATCTTACCATAGAAATGAGGGAGAGTCGACGACAGAATTTTCTTTATTTGAGTAATTGTTTCGGGATCCACTATTGGAAATCCAAGGTGGATTTTTCATCAATTACTTGATTCTCGCCAGTCCCCTCAGTGTGATCCTTGTGCTCTTCCACTTTTGTTTCCGAGATCAAACCACTCCGTTAGAGTGAGAAGGTTGACTATGGCTCAAATTGGTCTCTAGAGCACCACTAGTTTCCTTCATCCCCTTCTTGGGTTGTGTCACACCTAAACTGTTGTTTCCTGAATCCAAGTGGGCAGTTCCTACATGATGAGTTTGTGTCTGTTTGGACTTTATTCCTACAAAAGAAGGTCCAATATGAGAGAAAGATTCATATTTATTAGTGTTCCCTCGGTCATTATTAGGCTTCAAAACCTCTACCCGTTTTAGGCATTCATCTTAAAAAAATCCAAAAAATGACAAAACTTTTAAATTTACAAAAAAAAAATCTAAAATCAAATGATGCAAATGAATAAATAAATTTCCACTGCGAAATCCTTCAACAATAGAAGAACACTGTAGAAAAAATAAACACAGACTTACCCCTATTGCAAAGGAAAGAAAACAAGAAATTTCTTACCAATATTTAGAAACGCCTCCCCGACAATAGCGCCAAAATGTTGGGTGGGGGAATTGCAGTTAAGCAAACTCCTTTCAACACTTAAGTTGTCAACCCGAGGTTTCATACACTTCAAGTGTTGGAAATAATACTGAGGGGGGGGGTGAATCAGTATTATCAAATTCTTTTCAATATATCTTCCTTATTTATACTTTGAATTATTATTTAGATATTGATCATTACTTTGTATGTTAGTACCATAAAATAATGAGCATGAACAAGAAAAACAGGTAGTCACACCAAAGAACACAAGATATAAGGTGGAAACCCAATGTGGGTGAAAACCACTTGCTGCAATATGTCTCTATCTTCTTTCAATTAGAAACTCCTTTTACAATGATCTTGTACTGGTGCAGTCCTTCTCCAGTACGCAGGCTGCAACCTGCAGAGAGCTACAACTCTCTCTCATTTTCCAGTCTCTCCTGGACGGGAGCTACAACCCCCTTACTTCTTTTCATAAATTTTCAAACTAGATCCAAGAAGATCAAATAATCATCAAGTACATGCCAATCATCCAAACTCCTTATACAATCAATCAAGAGTCACCCAACTTCTCAGAATGTTGTAAACAGAAAGATAGTACCAGAAATATAAACCCAGAACTCTGCAGTAATAAATAAAAGATAATCAACAATTATTTTTAAGACAGATCCGCAATTTTCCCTTATCTAGACTGCGTGACTCCGCACCCAACCTTATTTTATCTTGCGTATCCACGCAAAGCGCATTCTTCTACCCCGCGTATCTCTGCACTTCGCCTCCTATCGTGTTGCGTACTTCTACTATGCCAGCGCACCTTCTGCTTGTATCGCGTCGCGTACTTCTATGTACCTCCGCAGCTTCTCCTTGTATCACGCCGCGTACCTCTGACCTTGCTCCGCACTGCATCTTCTGCTTAGTCGCGTGCCTCCACACTGTACCCTCTGTCACGCCGCGTACTTCTACTGTATCACCACACTGTGCCTTCGATCGTGCTACGAGCCCCCGCACTAGACCGCGTACCACCGCACTGCGCCTTTCACCGAACTGCGAGCCTCCACATCTGCACTGAGAATTACCTGCAGACCTTTGATTGGAACCGAACTAACAGCCCTCCAATGTGCCACTGATCATGCGCCCAAGAGATCACGACTTCATAGATTCACCTTCAAATTTACTTTGATTTAGATCAAGCATTTAACGTTAACAACCCAATATTTCAGATCTTAAGATATTCAATTGAAAGGTACCTTAGCCAAGTGATCTCCTTCCCTATTTATAGTCAAGCCCTTATTCACACCATGGGACAAAACCATCAATAACCAATACAAGGGATCCAAACCGGGGCTAAATTAGATCCTATACCATGGGCCAAAACCATATGATCAAGAACGGCGGGCTAAATACCACGGGACAAACATAAGAAACCCCACGTGAGTGCGCTTTTCTGCCTTGAAGTGAGTGAACTAGGGTTCCACACCTTCTGAACGGGAAACCTGCGGGTATGACCGCACTTCCTGGACGGTGAACCTGCAGGTGCGCACCTTTTGAACCATTCACCTGTGAGCCTCTTACTTTCCATCATTTTGAGAGCCTGAATAGACCATTGGCACTTGAGTGAGTTGCCATCAAGTACAACACCTGTATCATAGAGCCATACCAGAATCATAATGCCAACATCAAGGTGAGGCACAGGAAATGCCAAGATATGATATGAACCTTCTCTAATTGTATTACTACTTCTTGAATTACAAATTTCATAATCGAAAGGATAGATCACACGGCAATGAATACCAAGAAAACTCTGGTGCTGAATGTTGGCATTATGATTCTGGTTAGGTACTATGGCACAGGTGTTCTACTTGATGGCAACTCACTCTAGTGGCAGATCTCAGTTCAGGCACTCAAAATCATGAATAATAAGATACCTGTAGGTAATCCTAGAAGAAGTTGCGGACCCGCAGGTACGCCAACCAAGAAGTGTGGACATACACGCAGGTGCTCCATTCATAAGGTGCGGACCCCAGTTTCACTCACTCCAATGCAGTAAAGCGCGTGCACGTGGGAATCCTTATGAATGGTTCATGGTATTTAGCCCGTCATATTTGATCCTATGGTTTTGATCCGTGGTTTTGCATCTAAAAGTATTGATCCAAGGTATTGGGTTCCTAGTATTGAATACCTATGGTTTTGGACCATGGTTTGAGTAAAAGCTTGCCTATAAAAAGGAAAGGAGATCACCTGGAGAGGCACTTGGTGAAAATTTGAATATCTTAAGATCTAAAATTTTGGGTGATTGGTTTTAAAATCTAGATCTAAATCAAGGAGAAAAATTAAGGCGAATCGATTGATAAGTCGTGATCTCTCGGGCACATGAACAGATATGTGGATCTGACTGACTGTGGCACATTGGAGGACTATTAATTTGGCCCTAATCAGAGGTACGTAGGCGATCCACGGCGTAAGTGCAGGTGTACGCAGCTCAGAAGAAGGCGTAGACGGGGATACGCAGTGTAGAAGAAGGCGAAGTGCGAGGTACGCAGCACAGGAGAAAGCGCAGTGCGGGGGGCACGTAGCGCAGAAGAAGGCGCGGTGCGAGGTACGCAGCGCAGAAGAAGGCACGGTGTGGAGGTACGCTGTTAGTCAGACGGTGAAGGTGCTTATCTGAGCAGAAGTACGCAGAGTAGAAGAATGACCAGTGTGGATCTGTGTAGTTTAGACTCAGAAGAGTTGTGGATGTTCGCAAGCCCCTCTTGGTGAAGTTGTGGACTTATCTTGAAACTTTTGTTGACTGTCTTTTGTCTATTGTTGTAGAGTTCTGGGTTTATATTTCTGGTATTACTTTTCTGTTTACAACATTCTAAAGAGTTGGGTGATTCATTGGGTGATTGTATAAGGAGATTGGGTGATTTGCATGTACTTGATGATTATTTGATCTTCTTGGATCCAGTTTGAAAATTCATGAAATGTGGTCCTTAAAGAAGTAAAAGAGCTAAGGGGGTTGTAGCTCCTTTCCAGGAGAGACTGGAAAACGAGAGAGAGTTGTAGCTCTCTACAGGTTGCAGCCTGTGTACTGGTAAAGGACTGCACTAGTACAAAATCATTGTAAAAGAATTTTCTAATTGAGAGAAGATAGAGACATATTACAGTAGGTGGTTTTCACCCACATTGGGTTTCCACCTTATATCTGGTGTTCTTTGGTGTGACTATCTTTTTTCTATTCATGCTCATTATTATATGGTACTGACATACAAGTTAATGATCAATATCTGAAGATTAAAATAAAGTATAAATTAGGAAGACATATTGAAAAGAATTTGATAATACTGATTCACCCCCCCCCAGTATTATTTCCAATAATTGGTATCAGAGCAGGTCCTTCTGAAGAATCTTGATCTCTTGAAGGAAGATCTTTCATCATGAGCAACTACAAGAGGGAAGCATCAATCAAGCCACTGGTCTTTGATGGGACAAACTTCGTATATTGGAAGGTAAGAGTTACTGCCTATCTTTAATCTCTGGGTACAGAAGTCTGGGATATCATAGATACATGGTATACTTTTCCAACAGCAACTCCCACAGATCCAGCTAAGAAGAAGAAATATGAAACAAATGCAAAGGCGGTCAATACTCTATTGGGATGTCTATCACAATCAGAATTTGTCAAAGTTATGCAATATAAATCCGCAAAGGAAATATGGGACAAGATTGTTATGAGCTATGAAGGAGATGATCAGGTAAAACGAGAAAAACTTCAAACCCTCAGAATTCAGTATGAAAATCTCAGAATGTACAATGATGAAAGTGTGGCTAACTATTTTCCTTCGTGTAGATGAGATTGTTAATTGTATGAAAAATTTGGGTGAAGAAGTAAAAGAGGCTGTTGTGGTTGAAAAAGTTCTAAGATATTTGTCCCCTAGGTTTGAATCTAAATTTTCTACAATAGAAGAAAAGGATAATCTTCAAAACCTTAAAATGTCACAGCTGCATGGAATTCTAACTGCTTATGAAATGAGGAAAGGAGGACCATCAGACAGGAGAGAAGCTGCCTTCAAGGCTTCTGGCAAAGGAGACTACTATGAGTCAGTTTACATATAAGAAGAAGAAGAATCAATTTTTCTCAAAAATCTTCAACAAGGTGCTGGACGATTCTGAGGTAAGTTATCATTCAAATGCTTTGCTTGTGGAAGAGTAGGTCACTATGCTTCCAAATTTCCTCACAAGGATAAGATTGACAAGGGGAAGGAACCTGTTAGATGGAACAAGAAACAAAATGCAAATAAGAAAAGCTATTACAGTCATGAAGATAGTGATGGACTATCAAATAGCGATGAAGATGAACAAGGTAATCACTATAAACTTTTAATGGCCTTTGAAGATGATGATTACATGGATGCTATAGATGTGGATGGTTTTTATGAAGAGATTTCTAGACTCAAAACATGTTTAGAAGAAAAGAATGTGATCATTGATACTCTACAATTTCAACTTGATGAAAAGGAAAAAATTCTCGAGATGTTAGAATGTGAAATTGGTAGCCTTAGAAAAGAAATTGAGAAAACAAAGGCCCTTAATCTTAAATTTGTTAAAGGATCTGAAACTCTGGATGAGATTATCAATGTGCAATGTTCCCCTCTAATCAAGACAGGTCTAGGGTATAATGGAGAAGCATCTCAAGCTTCCACCTCCAAAAGTTATCTTGATGCAGCAAGAAGGAGTGAGGAAAGGCCTAATAGAAATCATCAGGTAAATCAGGGACATTCTTCCTCAATAACGAACAAATACTATCAAGAAAATTGGGGGCATGCTACCTTAAGGACAAGCAGAAGCTACAACCAGCCACAGGTAAAATCTTCCCAATTTTCTTCAAGAATGGATGTCAGTAGAAACTACAATCGGTTGGAGGATAGTCATAGGAATTTCTTCAATGGCCAATGTTTCTCTTGCCATAACTTTGGTCACAAAGTATCTCAATGAGTTGCCTATAAGACAATCATGACTAGAGAAGCTCAAAAACAAAGAAGTATGCCTACAATCACGAAGAGGACCTATAACAACTTTCCCGCACTTGAAAGTGAAATTGAATGCTCTATCTGTAATAATTTTGTTCATGAAGATTCTGAATGCAGGAGCAGGTTTTGGAAGACAACTCAGAAGGAACAAACCTCAAGTGCCAAAACATGGATAATGAAGGAACTGTAACCAGAAAGATGTGGGATAGCTTTATATGCAGAAGGACAGGAAAATCAATGGTACATCGACAGCGGATGTTCGAAGCATATGAAAGGTGATAAAGAAAACATTGAATCATATAGTGCTTTAGAAAATGGAAAGAAAGTTTCCTTTGGAAATGATACTCCTGCAGCTATAAAAGGAAAAGCTACTGCTCACTTGAAAGAAAAGGTCAAAGCTGGAAATGGTTTGTATGTTGATGGCTTGAGGCATAATCTACTGAGTGTTAATCAGATGTGCGATCAAGGAACCGAGGTAATATTTCTATCAAATGGATGTAGTGTTCGTGATCTTGATACAGGAAAAACAGTGATCAAAGGCAAAAGAACTCCAAATAATCTATACATATTTGAAGAAGGAGAACAACAATGCTATTTCAGCAAGGATGATGAACACTGGTTATGGCACCGGAGGTTTGGGCATCTAAGCTTTTCACAAATAAGGAAAGCATGCAAATACCAGGCAGTTCGTGGTCTTCCAAACGTCAAAATTCCAGACAACACCATATGCAAATCATGTCTGTTTGGTAAGCAAACTAGAACTAACTTCCCTGAGAAGGAAGGATCAGCCAGCAGGCCTCTTGAGCTAGTCCATATAGATGTATGTAGTCCATTTAGGACAAGGTCACCTCGAGGAGAAGAATACTTTATATTATTCATTGACGACTTCTCCAAGATGGTTTGGTTATGAATTATCAAGCACAAGGACGAAGCATTCGAAAAATTCCAATCCTTCAAAGCCTTGGTTGAAAATGAATTAGATTACAAAATTAAGTGCCTCAAGTCTGACAGAGGTGGGGAGTTTACCTCAAATGAATTTTTTGATTTCTATGAAGAACATGGAATAAGAAGGGAATTCTATATAGCTAGGACTCCTTAGCAAAATGGAGTAGTGGAAAGGATGAACAAAACAGTCCAACAAATGGGTCGTGCTATGCTTCATGAGTCTGGAACTCCGACAACCTTCTGGGGTGAAGCTACATTTGCTGTGGTTGTTATTCTCAACAAAAAAAATGTCCGAAACAACACTCAAACTCCGCATGAGCTCTGGTATGGTGAGACTCCTTCGGTAAAGCATTTCAAAATTTTTGGGAGAAAATGCTATATTGAGAATACTGATGAACAGCTTGGAAAATTTCAACCTAGAGTAGATGAAGGCATTCTCCTTGGTTATTCTCCCCACAACAAAGCATATAAGTGTTACAATAAAAGACTTGGAAGAATTGTTGACAGCATTGATGTAGTGGTTGATGAAAAAGGATACATCCCTAGGCAAGTAAATCATGAAAATATCGAAGAGGATGAAGACTACTCTACAAATCAAACAGATGATGAAGAAGAACCTCAAGAGGCACCAGAGGAACATATAAGGATAGAAGATAAGACTCCATCTAGGTACGTTCAGAAGAATCATCCAGAATCTCAGATTTTGAGGCAGAAAGAAGCAGGTGTACAAACTAGAAGAACAATTGTAGAAGCCTCAAGTTATTTGGCATTGCTCTCCTCCACTGAACCACAAAATGTAAGAGAGGCATGCAAAGATGATTTCTGGGTCAAGGCAATGGATGAAAAACTTGAGCAGATCGAAAAGAACAACACTTGGGAGTTGGTACCTAGACCAAAAGATAAGAATGTCATAGGGACAAAATGAATCTTCAAAAATAAGTTGAATGAAAATGGGGAAGTAATTAGAAACAAGACCAGACTTGTTTGTAAAGGGTATGCTCAATAAGAAGGAATAGACTTTGAAGAAACTTTTTCTCCCATTGCTAGACTTGAGGCCATCCGAGTGTTCCTTGCTCTCTCAAGCTTTCAGAAGTTCAAATTTTTTCAAATGGATGTGAAATGAGCCTTTCTGAATGAGGACTTAGAAGAAGAAGTGTACATTGAGCAACCAGATGGTTTCATCCTTGGGAATGACCCAAATCTTGTATGCAGACTAAAAAAGGCTCTCTATGGTCTTAAACAGGCTCCAAGGGCTTGGTACTATCGTTTGGACAAATATCTTCA
>APFE031667982.1:213220-225755 GCA_000404065.3 Pinus taeda
AGTGTTCATCATTCTTGCTCAAATAACATTGTTGTTCTCCTTCTTCAAATATGTATAGATTATTTGGAGTTCTTTTGCCTTTGATAACAGTTTCTCCTGTATCAAGATCACGAACACTACACCCATCTGATCGAAATATCACCTCGGTTCCATTATCACACATATGACTGACACTCAATATATTATGCTTCAAGCCATAAACATATAAAACATTTGCAGCTTCGACCTTTTCTTTCAACTGAGCAATGCCTTTTCCTTTTATGGCTACAGGGGTATCATTTCCAAAAGAAACTTTCTTTCCCTTTTCTAAAGCAGTATATGATTCAAGTTTTTCTTTATCACCTGTCATATGCTTTGAACATCCGCTGTCGATGTACCATTGATTTTCCTGTCCTTCTATATATAAAGCTATCCCACATCTTTCTGGTTGCGGTTCCTTTATTCTCCATGTTTTGGCACTTGAGGTTTGTTCCTTCTCAGTTGATTTCCAAAACCTGTTCCTGCATTTAGAATCTTCATGACCAAAATTATTACAAATAGAACATTCAATTTCACTTTTAGGGGTGGAAAAGTTGTTATAGGTCCTCTTCGTGATTTCAGGCATACTTCTTTGTTTTTGATCTTCTCTAGTCATGATTGTCTTATAGGCAACACATTGAGCTGCTTTGTGACCAAAGTTATGGCAAGAGAAACATTGGCCATTGAAGAAATTATTGCGACTATCATCTAACCAATTGTAGTTTCTACTGCCATCCATTCTTGAAGAGAATTGGGAAGGTTTTACCTGTGGCTGGTTGTAGCTTCTCTTTGTCCTTAAGGTAGCATGCCCTTGATTTTCTTGATAGTCTTTGTTCGTCCTTGAGGAAGACTGTCCCTGATTTACCTGATGATTTCTATTAGGCCTTTGCTCACTCCTTCTTGCTGCATCAAGATAACTTTTGGAGGTGGAAGCTTGAGATGCCTCTCCATTATACCCCAGACCTGTCTTGATTAGAGGGGAACGCTGTACACTGATAATCTCATCCATAGTTTCAGATCCTTTAACAAATTTAAGATTAAGGGCCTTTGTTTTCTCAATTTCTTTTCTAAGGCCAACAATTTCACATTCTAACTTCTCAAGAGATTTCCTTTTCATTCAAGTTGAAATTGCAGAGTATCAATGATCATATTTCTTCTTCTAAACATCTTTTAGTCAGAAATCTCTTCATAAAAGCCATCTATATCTATAGCATCCATGTAATCATCATCTTCAAAAGCCATTAGAAGTTTATAGTTATTACCTCATTCATCTTCATCGCTATTTGAGAGCCCATCACTATCTTCATGAGTGTAATAGCTTTTCTTATTTGCATTCTGTTTCTTGTTCCATCTAATAGGAACTTTCCCCTTGTCAATCTTATCATTATGAGGACATTTGGGAGCATAGTGACCTACTATTCCACAAGCAAAGCATTTGAATGGTAACTTACCTTGGAATCATCCAGTGCCCCGTTGAAGATTTTTGACAAAATTCGATTCTTCTTCTTCTTCTGATATGTGTCCAGGCTCATAGTAATCTCCTTTGCCAGAAGATTTGAAGGCAACTTCTCTCCTATCTGATGGTCCTCCTTTCCTCATTTCATAAGCAGTTAGAATCCCATGCAACTGTGACATTTCAAGGTTTTGAAGATTCTTCTTTTCTTCTATTGCAGAAACTTTAGATTCAAACCTAGGGGACAAAGATCTTAGAAATTTTTCAACCACAACAGCCTCTTTTAGTTCTTCACCCAATTTTTTCATATAATTTACAATCTCATCTACACGAAGAAAATAGTTAGCCACACTCTCATCATTGTACATCCTGAGATTTTCATACTGAATCCTGAGGGTTTGTAGTTTTGCTCATTTTACCTGATCATCTCCTTCATAGCTTAGAACAATCTTGTCCCATATTTCCTTTCCGGATTTATACTGCATGACTTTGACAAATTCTGATTGTGATAGACATCCTAATAGAGTATTGACCACCTTTGCATTTGTTTCATATTTCTTCTTCTCAGCCGGATCTGTAGGATTTGCTGATGGAAAAGTATACCCTATATCTATGATGTCCCAGACTTCAGTACCAAGAGATTGAAAATATGAAGTAACTCTTACCTTCCAATATACGAAGTTTGTCCCATCAAACACCAGTGGCCTGATTGATGCTTCCCTCTCGTAGTTGCTCATGATGAAAGATCTTCCTTCAAGCGATCAAGCTTCTTCCGAAGGACCTGCTCCGATACCAATTGTTGGAAATAATACTGAGAGGGGGGTGAATTAGTATTATCAAATTCTTTTCAATATGCCTTCCTTAATTTATTGATCATTTACTTGTATATAATAATGAGCATGAAACAAGAAAAAAACAGATAGTCACACCAAAGAACACCAGATATAAGGTGGAAACACAATGTGGGTGAAAACCACCTGCTACAATATGTCTCTATCTTCTTTCAATTAGAAACTTCTTTTACAATGATTTTGTACTGGTGCAGTCCTTTTACCAGTACACAGGCTACAACCGCAGAAGAGCTAACAACTCTCACTCGTTTTCCGTCTCTCCTGGAAGGGAGCTACAACCCCCTTTTGCTCTTTTACTTCTTTAAGGACCACATTTCATAAATTTTCAAACTGGATCCAAGAAGATCAAATCATCAAGTACATGCAAATCACCCAAACTCCTTATACAATCAACCAAGAGTCACCCAATTTCTCAGAATGCTGTAAATAGAAAGATAGTACCAGAAATATAAACCCAGAACTCTGTAGCAATATATAAAAGATAATCAATAACTATTTTAATACAGATCCATAGTTTTTCCTTATCTGGACTGCGTGACTCCGCACCCAGCCTTATGTTATCCTGCGTATCCACGCAAAGCGCCTTCTGCTATACTGTGTATCTCCGCACTTCACCTTCTGTCTCACTGCGTACTTCTACTGTGCCAGTGCACCTTCTACTTCTATCGCACCGCATTCTTCTACGTATCTCCGCAGCTTCTCCTTGTATCACGCCACGTACCTCTGACCTTGCTCCGCACAACTTGTTCTACTTCGTCACGTGCCTCCGCAGTGTACCCTCTGTTGCACCGCGTACTTTTACTGTATCACCGCACTGCGCCTTCAATCGTGCTGCGAGCCCCCGCACTGTTCCTTTCTTTAGATTGCGTACCACCACACTGCACCTTTCACCGAACAGCGAGCCTCCACATCTGCACTATGAATTACCTGTGGACCTTTGATTTGAACCGAACTAACAGCCCTCCAATGTACCACTGACAGTCAGATGCACAGATCTGATCATGCACCCGAGAAATCACGACTTCATAGATTCACCTTCAAATTTACTTTGATTTAGATCAAGCATTTTACATTGACAACCCAATTGAAAATATGCCTTAGCCAAGTGATCTCCTTCCCTATTTATAGTCAAGCCCTTATTCACACCATGGGACAAAACCATCAATAACCAATACAAGGGATCCAAACCGGGGCTAAAATAGATCCTATTACCACGGGCCAAAACCATAGCATTAGAAATGGCGGGCTAAATACCACGGGCCAAACATAAGAAACCCCACGTGAGCGTGCTTCTTTGCCTTGGAGTGAGTGAACTGGGGTTCCGCACCATCTGAACGGGTAACCTGCGGGTATGACCGCACCTCGTGGACGACAAACCTGCGGGTCCGCACCTTTTGAACCATTCACCTGCGAGCCTCTTAATTTCCATCATTTTGAGAGCCTGAGTAGACCATTGCCACTTGAGTGAGTTGCCATCAAGTACAACACCTGTATCATAGAGCCATACCAGAATCATAATGCCAACACACATGTCAATCACATGTTCCAAAGATCAAGGCAACATATCTATTACTTGGAAATCAACCTTCACCAAGTTTAACAACCATGTCATAATCAAAATCAACTCACATTCATCAATTGTAATACATACCATTATACCCAAGTACATATCAGTTGTCTCAACACATATGTGTTAGTACGACCATCTTAAAACAAGATGATTTCTTCATGCAATCTTATAGACACATACTCATATCATGCAATTAATAAAAAATTCAAACAAAATATAAATGTGCCATGTTATATAAATCAAGTAAATGAAATAATAGACACCAAACACTCAAATACCAAATAAACGACATAATTAAATAGTCAGGCACCAAATATACGACATAAGAAAACTCATACCTTAATGTATCTCAGGGGAGGCTATCTTGTCTACACAATCAAGCTATATTAGCATGATATAACTTCACAACATATCAGCTCAACCATAAATAAGGTCATGATATCCATAATAGTAACTAGCTAAGATGTTCACATCATAAATTCATAAACAATTATTATTCATTCATAACAATCACATATGCACCATTAGTCTAGATTAGTATGACATAATATCACAATGTATTAACTCATACTTGAATTTCATAACCATGATCATCTACATAGGTCAATCCAATTTATCATGATACATATAACATCAATATCTTAGTTGAAATAACCATAATCATCAAGTTAACTAACATAAAACAACAACAAGTCAACATATAACATACTCATCAAAAAAATATAATATAATCATCAATTTAACTATCATATAACAATAAACAATTTAACATATAACATAATCTTCTTGTTAACTAACATAAAACAACAACAACAATGCATATAACAAAAAGTTAATATCATCCATGACTATATGACCACACTGATTCACTAGCATCTACCATGCATGTAACTGCAACAACAATAAAATGACAAGCATGTATATAACCCTAATGCATATAAAAACCCATTAACTAACATACCTACATGTCAAACATACAATACTTGTATGATGATCTTCTCGTACCCCAAAGTCTAGTGCTGCAATCTCACTCTGATGGTTTTCATATCCTGCTTCGCCTTAGTCAACACATCAACATCATAACTTACCAACAACATCATGATGACCCAAAATTCCTACAATGACCTCATGCATGGAAACCATGCCCATAATAATGCATGCATAACAAAATATAGGCACGACCATGAATAAAAAATGCACATACAATTGACATACATTCATGACTAACACATCCCAACAACAACATCATCAACTTCCACATGTCAACACAAGGACAACAATGACCACCACCTTGCATACACAATAAGCACATAGTCCACAAAGAACACATGCAACTGACATGCATGCATGTCCAACATTATACCCATCCAGTCTAAGTGTTGAACCATGCTTTGATACCACTCTGTGGTATCAAATATCACCCAAAAAGAACGAAAACTAGACACCACCAATAGAGAACAAAAACCATTCTGACACCACTCTAGAGTATTAGATATGACCAAAAGAGAACAACATATGCTCTGATACCACTTTATGGTATCAGATATCACCCAATGAAAATGAAACTCGCTTTGATACCACTCTCTAGTATTACATATGACCCAAAGAGATCACAACCTGGTTATGATACCACTCTGTAACACCGTCATCCCACATCTACCAAATTAATCAGCCAACTATGGTAAATATATGATGGGAGGTCAATATATGGGATTCAACCTCCTAAGTCACCTTAAGGAAGTGGAATCGAGAAAAACACACCACACATACCTTCCACATCGGCAAAAAAACTCCTAGGATCCATCCCAACCACTCAGGTGACCAAACCCTGAGACCAACTGATTTTTTAGTGCATAAAAATCCTAGGCACTTCCTTGATATGGACAAGGGTGCATCTAGGAGGCTCTAGAAGCTCCCATAGCAAGGGCAAGTGATTTTCTGGGGAATTGTTTCCCCAATGTTTTGCCTACAAGTTTGGGATTTGTGCCACTTTTTCAGGCCCAGATCTCAGGTTACTACTCACAACTCACTGACAGTTTCCTAAATGAAATTTCATAGTAGAACAAAGATACATTTGCAAAAACATCAACAAGGACTAGACTGGACCTGTATTAGCCATGACAAGAATTTTGTCAAACATGTCAAAAACATGAAAGCTATAGATCTTAACAATATAACTGAGCATAGGGGTCTCATACTTATCTGAGATTCACTATGAGACATTTTTTCCTTATCACATTAGCTACATTATCATGTATTATTTCATAGGTTCATTTTTCATTCAGTTACAGGTAAATACATGATGAGAGCCATACATAACCACTGTCATAATACATGTTCATAACCAACATAATAAAAAAAGAAATACCAAGGAAAAAACAACCATATAATCCACATATCAACGAGTATAATACTCATGAAATAACCAAGAAAAATAACCTCATATTAATGAATGCAAAGGCCAACTAGGTTTGGGACTTCCATGAACCAGCTGACCATATATTGGATGAACCAAATATTTCTTTCAGCCAATCACCCCCATGCCATATTCCAAGCATGAATGTGGGACTTAAAGACAAACTCAAGCAGGGCTTCCCGAGGATACACCACCCCACCATCATCAATAGAACTAGGCTTTACTGCAATCCATCTTGGATCACTAGATCATAAAACAAGCATGGATTCCACCGGATTCCTCCACCTACACTGTGATGAATTTCCATGTCTCCTAGTCTCTAGGGTTTACTGCAATCTACACAAGATCACTAGGCCCTAATCAATTCTCCACCCTCTAGGCTTTACCGTAGATCTCACCATTCACCAACAAGGATTCCTAGGTGTAATCAAGGGAAACCACCTCTAGGCTTTACCTATAGATAGACAATTCCTAGCTTTACCACAACCCATAGTCTAGTTCAAGGGTCATTAGGTTAGTGTCTTTATCGTAATCCACAATCCAACTCAGGGATCACTAGGCCATGTGTTCTTTCTTTCAGAGATCCACCTCACTCTTCAAATCCATTGGATAATCCAACTCAAGAAAACCATGAGAACCCCATCACACCATGGCTATCTAGAAATGGCAAAGCTAGCCTAAAAATAATGTCATACCTAGAAAAAACCATGCCATGATAACAAATAACCACATGAAATACGATGCATGCTAAATCTAGGGAGGCAATCACACATGCAAATCAATACCTACAAATAATCATGTTGTACTTACTTGATCCTACTCTTCCTTGCTTGCTCCTTCCTTCCTTTTTCCTTCTTTTCCTTTCTTGATCCAATGGAAAAGTGCTCCAAGAAACTATAAGTGTCCAAGAGTAAGAGAGAGAGTAATGAGAGAGCTCCGAAAATAAACTAACAAAGGGTTACACTAACTAAGCTTGCCCACTGATCCTCAAAAGCCTTTTTATCAATGAGGCGTAAATTTTCTTCAATTTCCATTATTTTCCTTCATTTTCTTCCTCACATGCAACCTGTGACCTTTCACCTTCCTTTTCTCCTAATTTCCATTATTTTCATAAATAAATGTGCCAAAAATTCCATTTTCCTTTTCAAAGCCTTTGCCATTACCTTTGCCAATTTCCTTAGACATTAAAAATCGAATGAACACCCACTAGGATGTTAGATTTTAAGCTTATGTGGAAGTCTTTTGCCCACCATTCAACTTGGAATAAATGTCCCATGACCTTGAGATTAATTTTTCCTTTATTAAATTTTACATGGAATTTTGACCAGGGCCATTACAATAAGAAACAATATTGAGGATGATCAAGGAAAATGACATAAAATATGGAATCTCAAGCATTGGCCGAAAATAACCATTTTTTTGTGGATTCTATTATGAAACAAAAATTTAACATAGGACAAGATTCAAAATAGAATTTTTTTAGGTACCCTCAATTCATCTTTTCTATTTCTCCAATTCATAAAATGTCAATCATGTTCTTAGTAGTTGCAAATTATTTTCTTCTATCTAGGGCCACATTTCTATGCTCTTTTGACATACCAACAAAATACAAAATAATTTCCTCTCCACTCTACAATTTGGGTGTGACCTCCTTTCTACTAATACCATTATCAATAAAGCATGGAAACTCATCCTAGGATCCATCCTATGGGCTATTTGGATGGAGCAAAACATATGAACATTTAAGAATATCAAGGCATCCATCAAATTTATTTGGAAAGATATCCTAAATAAACTAAGGGAAACAATTTCTTGTATTACTTGGTCCTCCAAAGATTTGGAACGAAATCAACCTGAAAATTTCATTCTAACCAAAATGGTTCTATGTTAGTAATGCCTTCCCTTCCAACCCTTCCTTTTTAATCCACCCTTGCAGGGGAATTCATCAAACTTAACTTCAATGAGGCATCGAAAGGAAATATAAGCCAATTTTTTTATGAAGGATTATTTTGTAACATTAATGGGAATATTCTACATGTTTTTGTAGGTTCCATAGGCTGCAACATTAATAATATTGCTAAAATATTAGCATTATAGCAAGGTCTCTCAATTAGTATTCAAAAACAATTTCACAAGCTCATTAATGAAGGAGATTCCAAGACCATTATCAATATCTTCTACAAAATCCAATGTGGATCATATCCTTTTGAAGTCTCTCAAAGTTGGAGGTTGAAATCACAAACACGTAATACTACAAAACTCCTATAAAAAAAGCATAGCTCTCTTCCTCTCTCATTTTTCTAGAGAAGGAAATAAACTAGCTAACAAGCTAGCCAATTTTGGTCTCAACATAACTACTCATCTTGTTGGATTGAGGGGTCCTGACCGAGGTTCAGAGTTAGCTGCACCAACCAACAAAACCCTAACTGATGGCCCTTTCGGCAACAACCCATGTAGCGCAGGCTGCAATCTCACCTGAAGTAGTATTGGGTGATGACAGAACTTGGCTTCTACATCCAAAGGTCAGTGTGATGGGTTCATGTTACTTCTAGGGCTTCTTTTAGTCTTTGCGAACCTTAACCCTTCAAATATAAATAATTGCACTAACTCGCAGAAACGGAATCTAAATGTTAATGAAATTATTTAAGCATTCATAACAGTAAGTAAATAAGCAAATCCACTACTTTTGCACATCAAATAGGAATTACTTCATATAAATTCAGAATAACAGAGTGAATATAAGGAAATTTCATAAGTGAATATATATGCACAGATATAAAATTATAGCTTCAAAATAGTATTTATTGATATAATCTTTCCTGTTACAGACTCTTCTTCCATGTGCGCATAGTTGTAGGGGCCTATGCACTTAGCCTGCAGACTTATTAAGGTCTCCGCAGACACAACAGTAGGAGCCTTCCTCTTTACCTAAGTACAGGAAACAAACTTTCCTGCCTTAGATTACTTTCCCATACAATGATATTCTATTAGTGAATTTCCTCCTAGACTCTCTATGGCTCTTCTATATACAACCTTCACTTTCACAATACCATGGTCCACAGACCATGGATGGGTCACAAAAATCCCTATCTTCTAGAAAATTAAGGGACTAAATACCCTTTTGACTCTCGTGACCTTCATGCTCTACTCCCTCAAAACACAAATACATTACAAGTATACCAAAAATTATTACAAAACTTTACCCTAGGGGACCTTGTCCCAACAAGCCCCCAACATAATTTTGTGACACTTCCTCGAGTCACACTACTAGTGCTTAGATCCTGGCCTATAGTTCACAAAACTCCATCTTCAAAACCTGTAGGGTGGCAGTTCCCTCTCTAGCAACCTTTTTCACTTATTCGACCAACTTTTCAGTAGTTGGGCCTTCGATTGCAAGGCCCATGGTTCTTCGAGTCTACTGCATACCCTTGATATTACTCTGTACTAACAGAGTCAAATGGATGGCCTCATCTGTCCATGAATACATATGTATAGAAAGAATTGCCTCCTTGCAACACAACTTATCAATTTAATTTTGTATGATACTCCCTTCCTGCAACCACGTGAACCATTGTATTGGTTCCAGTGTTCGTGTAGTCAATTAGATTCCATCGAACTACCTCTACTTTTCTCTGATATCCATTCCAATCTTTTGCAAAGTTTGATCCTCATGTAGTGAGGTCCATAACACCATGGGTTGCTAAAATAGCTCGGTGCAACCCTTTACTACTTCTTCTAATGTTTCCATGCCTTCTTTGATAGCAGCTCTACGGTATTCTCTGAACCCATCTGCGAATCAGTAGGCTTCCTGACCTCCAACATTCTCCAATACCTCATCTATAAATGGAGTGGGGAACATATCAGGGATGCACGTGTCATTCAACTTTCTCAAGTCTACGCATATTTGAATTTCATCATGCTTCTTATTTTCTTTAACAACCATGGGACTCACTTGGTCTGACTCTTCCACAGGTTTAATGATCCCAGATTCTAACATCTTATCCAACTCCTTGTGCACCTTTTATTTATATTTAGGATTTAAGTGGTAGGGGCATTGCTTTACGGGCTTCACATCTAGCTTCAAAGTAATATTCATGACCCACAGATCCCCTACTATCCCTTTTAGATTAGAGAACTTGGTGGGAAACAAGTCCTGATACTCGCGTAATAACTCCGCGGCCTTATCAATTGTAACTCCATCCCAATAATTTCCTATCTTTGCAAGCTTTGGTTGCACTTCTGATCCAATATTCACTTGCTTGGTGTTTAAAGGCTTTGATATATTAAGGATATTTGCCTTAGGTCCCTCAACTTCACGTTTTCCTTTAGACTCAGGGATGTTGATGTTTCTGGGATCTTCTTCACCTTCCTCTATGACCACATTGTAATATTCGAGCGCATGGTACAACTATGTACTCCAATCAGGTTGTCCCCACACAACTGGTTCTTTAGGCATCTGGAACATCACAACTTTGATGATTTTTTTTGGTGCTTCATCTCTGCACTAAAACCCATCTTCAAATTTGAAATTCAACATAAAGCTTTCCTTCACGATATCCCATTTGGTCGTTGTGTGTCACAACTCAGTTTCCAAATACTAGTTCATTGGGATGGTGTCAAAAGTATGAAAAAATATGTGAACCCACTCCATTTGTGGTTCTTCTCCCATGGCTTTCATCCATCACACCAAATGATCATGTGGATCATCCCTCCCTATGTATTTCTCTACCAAGTAGGTATTGGCATACCCAAACCTCAACTTCATCATTCTCCGATACTCCTTCCAATCAGTGAAGTTGTCCTTATCCGTACCCCAACAACAAGTAGGCGTAGCTCACATTGTAATATCTAGAGCTTGGAACCATTATTCCTCCAGTACATCCCTTTCAAACTTATCCAAAAATAAATTAGCATCTTCTAAACCATCATAATAAGGTAAATTTCATACCTCTGTGGATAAGCATCAAAGTGACTTTGTAAGCATGTTACAACATAGTGATGATACTTTATGTAGGCGGTTATGCCAATGCTCAAACTCTTCGTCAAAATCTGATGTGCAAGAAATATCCCTATCCCACACAATTCATCCATTTGCAATAGGGTTGATGCAGTCCTCATCGTGTGCAGTGATATTATTGATCTGATTCAAGTCATGTTCTTCTTTATAATTTTGGATTGGTTCAATATATCACGCACCATCAGTTGGATCTAGTGGAAGAATAACCCTGCAATCCTTCCTTCCAAATTTCATTCTGCACTTTTTTAGATTGATGACTGCATCCATGTCGAAGGCCTAATCAATGCCAAGTATCACACGGTATGGTTTATTGTCATCAACTATCTCAGTAACTTCAAAATCAGCTAGGGCACTTGCTCCTTCAATATCTACCATTACCCCATATAGGCACCCCATAGGAATGATATTTTGTTGATTTTCCATTCGTAGATGGATAGGAGACAACTACAATGTAGGTCTCCCCATTATGTCCCAAATTTTCTTTGGAAAAATGTGCACATCAGATCTTAGATCAAGAATTGCCTGATCCATTTCATACTCTCCAATTCGTGTAGTCAGTCTCATTTCATGACCCGTTCACTTCTTTCTTTTGCCCACTTTGCATACTATGCGCTATTCCAGCAGAGGTTTATTTTACCATAAAATTATCTATTACTTCCTGTAGCCCTTCCACTACCTTCCCATCCCATAGAAGCTTCATACAAGTCTTCAAAAATTCCGCTAACAATGAAGGGTCTAAATCCTACGCATTATTGTTTCCTCCAGATTTTCCTTGACTTCTTGATGTAGAGGCTTCCACGAAGCTCTTCTTGGCATCCATAAAGGTTTCTTTTTCTTTTCTTAGGTCGAACCCCACTTCTTTTTTAGCAGCATTGCATACCCATTCATAAACTTCTGGTTGCTTCCCCTTGTCCTCCTCAGTGGTGATACCATGATCCGGATTTAAATAGGAACGCAATAGATTACAGAGATAACCATAAATACAGAGATGTGATAACCATAAATAAAGAGATGCAGCGGAAACAACACTTCATTTGATTAATGGAAAATACCGAAATATGCTTACAACCAGAATTGGAAATAAACCAGCTAGGACTATGGTAGCTTATCTCTGAGAAGAGATGTGCGGCTGCATGTCTCTGAACTGTTCCGAACTTTTTTTACAATGAGGCTCGAAGGCCTATTTATTATTGAGAAACAATGGAAAACC
>APFE031667982.1:226429-262103 GCA_000404065.3 Pinus taeda
GGTCCATGGACCCATGTTGCCCCCAGATTTCCCAAAAAACGTCGTTTAGGGCCTCAAAACGGCTCCGGAAGTTCAAGACTCGAAAAAACTGCTAAAAATAGTAAATTGTGCTACAATTACGGAAACTGAAAAACTGAAAGAGACAGTTGCGGGGGTCCAAATGGGATAGGTGGGTGGCCACCAACATCCACCTGGATCATACCACTTCGCATAATGATATTAACACTAGGTTCATCTTCGCAAGGCTCCGACCTCATCATTTAGATGTTCTATGTAGGTGGTTGGGTTTGAGTCTTCTTTTCTTGCATAGTGGTGATAATTATCGCGAAATATTCTATGACATGGTCAAATTTCCTACAATACTAACAGGAAGGGCGTGTCAGATTATGACAGTCATGCACGAAATGACCTACTTCTCCACAATTGTAACATATGATCTCACCACGACCCCTTCCATCTCCTCCTGCTTGCCCTCTTCCCCGGCCTTGAAATCCTCCACGCGCCACAATTGCACTATGATCTTGAGGCCGATTTTCTTCCTGCATCCTATAAGTAGGGGCCGTTTCCATCATCAATCCATATCTCCGACAATTGCGCTCATCATGTCTTGTCAATTTGCAGAAAGTGCAAAACAATTGCTGCGAGGTCTAGACAAATTTTTGTAGGAGATAAAAGTTATCTGTCATGTGTTTCCTAGAAATTTGACAAATAGCACACCTTAATGCTACTCCCACACTCGGCTTAGTGGTGTTTTCTAGCTTCAGGGGGATAGGAACTCCTCCTATAAGATAATTCTGATAGACCAGGCAATGGTCCTTATCATGACCATGGCCCTTACATTTCGAGCACCGAACATCTGCGCACACCTCCTGCTAGAATTCCTTTCCTTTCTTGAGACTCTGCAGCTCCATGTGTAAGCTAGCCAACCGTGATTGAATGTATTGTAGCCCTATATTCATATCCTGCATGGGTGAAGCCTCCAACCTCATGGAAATATCTAAGGCTTCAACTTGTGTTCCTATTTTCTTTTTAGACAGTCGCAATCTTAGATGACGCAATAGTGGGGCAATGTACCAATCTCTGTGTTGATCATCTGTGATCTTGATATTAGCCTACTAAATTAGACACTTCAGTCTTTGATCAAAGTCCCATGTGGACTCATTTACGCTCTGTTGGATCTCTTTAAACTTTTTCATTGACTGGGCTTGCGATTTAGGCTTCTTAAACTCACTTTTTAGCACTTTTTGTGTTTCCAGCATAGTCGAATTGGGTTTACCCAAACAAAACTTGATATACCATCTCAACGCTCTGTCATGTAGCACCGTAACCAACTGTGACAAACCATAATTATTTAGGGTCTTTAGTCCCCAGACCCTTGAACACATGCATCTTCATCGTGCTTTCCATGTTGAATGATGGAGGTGGAGGTGGGGGTTTAGGTGTAGGTGTGTGAGGTGGAGGTGATGGTGGAGGTGGAGTGGATGGATTATATATCCTTGCGATACATTGTCTTACTGCCTATAGTGCACCTAGTGGTGTCCTCAAAACACTACTTTCTTCGTCACTATCACACACTCCTAAAAAAGGACTGCATTCAACACTTGAATCTAGGTCTCTTCTGAATGTTTTCCAACTCCGCGTAGCTCCCATCAAATCTCTTCTAAACATTAATTTAGTGGCATAACCCTTTTTTCACACAATAGAATTTTAATCCAAGTCTTCAGGGATTTTAGATACTTACCTCTTGGCCACTTAAAAAACCTATGGATTTCTTCACTATATATGGTGGATGTATTGATAGTGAATTTGGTAATGAATCCTCTGATAATATTATCAATCCAATAATCAACAACCCGCAAAATTTTGTTTTCTAAAGCCTCTGAGCACTTCACTAGTTATGGGTCCACACAATAGGGTTGTCCAACTTCCATGTGCCCTGACTATATTCCAATTTTGACAACCACTGGTGTAATTTGTAAATAAAAGAACAAAAAAAATTGTGCTCATCGGTGTATAGTTAGATATTCAACCACTCTTCTTTGGACAGATGTGGATTCCTATTTTCCTAAGCCGCGAATTTGTGCAATTTCCGATCTATCCACTTCTTGATTTATTTCCTAGTTGGGAACCATTTATTCGACATCGTACATTCCTGAGATAGATCCTGGTCCTGACAATGGAACCAGTTGTTGGCTTGAGGGGCCTTGATCCAGGTTTAGAGTTAGGTGCACCAACCAAGAAAACCCTAACTTCTAGTCCTTTCGGAAACAACCTACGTAGCGCAGGTTGCAGTCTCACCTGCAACAGTATTGGGGGATGACATAACTAGTTTTCTTCATCCAATGGACAATGTGATGGATTGCTGTGGCTTCTAGGGCTTCTTGCAGTCTTCGCGAACCCTAACCCTTAAAATATAAATAATTGCAGTAACTCACAGCAAGAGAATCTAAAACTTCGCTAAATTCTTTAAACATTCATAACAGTAAGTAAATAAGTAGATCTGCTACTTTTGCACATCAATTAGGCGTTACTTCATATAAATTCAGAATAACATATTGAATAGAAGGAAATTGCATAATATAGATGCACAGATACACAATTATAGCTTCAAAACAATCTTTATTGATATAATATTTCTTATTACAGACTCTTCTTCCCCACATGCACAGCTGTAGGGGCCTGCGCACTCAGCTTGCGGACTTATCAAGGTCTTCACCCACACAATAGCAACAACCTTCCCCTTCACCTAAGTATAGGAAAAAGTCTTTCCTGCCTTTGCTTACTTGCCCATACAATGATATTCTATTATCGAATTTCCTCCTAGACTCACTATGACTCTTCTATATATAGCTTTTGATTTTGCAATACGATTGTGCGTAGACCATGGGCAGGTCACAAAACTACCTATCTTCTAGCAAATTAAGGGACTAAAGCCCCTTTTGACTCCTATGACCTTCGCGCTCCACTCCCTCAAAATGCCGAGACTTTACAAGTATACCAAAACTTATTACAAAACTTTACCCTAGGGGACCATGTCCCAACACATACCCTTGACTTGGATTGGAGTTGGGACATTCCAAAATCCATCCAATCTCACTTTCCACAACAATAGAATAGGAAAATAGTGCCTAAAATAGCCCCATAATTTTGCGTATTCTAATCCACAAATTGGACACCTTCTCTGGTGTAAAAGAAGGTGCAACTAGGTTTGTTTATCATAGCACCAAATTTAGCACCCTAATTGATTCCATAAATAACACTATGAATAGCACATATGTTAGTGTCGGAAAAAAAAACGATGAAAGTAGCTCCATCTATAGTTCTGACAATATCTCCATTTGTAGTGCTGAAAATAAGACGAACAATAAACTTGTCTATAGTGCCATCAATAATGCCAAAAGGAGCACCATATGTAAAACCAGAAATAACATCAACAATAGCATCGACAATAGCACTGGAAATAGTGCTAGTGATAGTAACAACAATAGAGTCAACAATAGCGCCATCAATAGTGCTGGAAATTGTGCTAGAAATAGTGCCGAAAATCAAAACAACAATATTAACAATAAATGTGCTGGAAATGACACCAGAAATAACAACATCAATAGCGCTAGAAATAGTGCAGCACATAACAATGTTAATAGCGCCAAAAATAGCTCCAAAAATTTCACTAGAAAATATATTGGAAGTTATGCCAGAATAACGTCATAAATAATGGTAGGATTTTCTTCCAACCTGGCTTCAGGTTTAGCTTCTAGTTTGTATCTAGTTTTTCTTCTCATTTTACTTCTAGTTTGGTTTCGGGTTTGGCTTCAAGTTTTACATCCAATTTCGCTTCTCATTTTTCTTCCATTGTTTCTTGTTTTTTCGCTTCCAAGCACTAGGAATACTACTGATAATAGTGCCGAGAATAATGCTAGGTTTAGTGCTGAGAATACTACTAGGAATAGTGCCATGGATTGCTTCGAGTTTGGCATTTGGTTTTTCGTCATGTTTTTCTTCTAGTGTTTCTTCCAATTTGGCTTCTAAAAATGCTTATTGTTTCGCATATAGTTAAATTAATATGTTTTATTTCAATTTAATTAATTAAATATATCATGTCTCTTAAATAAGTTATATGACTATATATTAAGTCATGTGAATGCATTTGAAATATTTTATAGGATAACATTTATAAATAATTTTTTTACAGAAATCCATACAAATTTATAACATGCATTTATAAAATTTATAGAAAACATCCATACATTTTTTTCTAAAAGGAATGGGTATTGAGTGGCATTAAAATCATCTTGTTTGAAGTCCATAACCTCTTACATCAAGTTCCATATTATTTCTATCTTGCTTCCAAAATTCACATCCCATTACATACAAAATTTTCTTCATAACACATACTATTATACTACGAAAGTTTTCCCCATATACTCTTCAAAAGCATCCATTAAAAACTACATATAGACATAGCATATATGTCTATTAAAATTTAAATATTCATTGATCCTCCTACATTGCAGTGACCCAACCTTCCTTGCTATTTGTTGCTTGTTGCATGTCATTTCCCCCAAATTCATCACTGCTAGTGTTGGAACCCTTGGCTTGGTGCAAGTTGTCTTCCATGAAGTCTTTAGAACAGGAGTTATGCTCCACATTAGATATTATTGATTGACCCTAATTCCCTTCAAGTCCTCCAAACTCATGAACTAAAATATTTCCCAAATTTCATGCTATCTCATTGCCTTCCAACTCATGGCCAATATTCTCCACCCTAAACTACGTCATGTTTGTTGGCAACTATAGATGCTCCAACTTTATCTCTAGCAAAAATATCCAATGGGAGAGGAGTTTATTTATGGCTATGGTATTTTTCATTTGCATCTCTTCTTAGAAAGATGTCAATGTAATCAGGAACTCATGATCTCGAATAGATTGAAGTCAATCTTGACACCTTCCTCTCCTTTAGTGTGTGTCATTATTGCTTGTAAATCCTACATTGAACATACCACTTTTACCTGCTAAGTTCCCTTTCTCTCCATGTATAATGGTGTAATTCCTATCCCAAGCCTACTCTACATGTCTACTTGCATCAAATCCATCAATGGATCAAGACTATAAGTCTAAAGGATTGTCTTCAACCCTCCACCGAATAGATATGTATGCACAACATTATAGTTGTTGCAACACCCTCCAAAATTTGTGATCCTATTATGGATCTTGTGATTGGTTGTTCCTTAGTCACTTATTGTTCAATTGATGATTTCAAGCTCCCTTCTTGGATCTCAAGTGTTATCCACACTTTTACCCTTATATAGCTATTATCATCTTCGGGCATGGTAATTATCGCTTATCATGCAAAGGAGAGTTATGGTTTTGTTCAAGGGGAAAAATTTGTGAAAATGAGTTGTTCTCATCATATAGACATGTTTCACACTCATTTCGAAAGTTTCATGCACTATTACACAATTGTTGTCATTATACTCACAAAGTCTATCGTCAAAGCCGCACTTGTTGTAAGTTGCCACAAAGATTGTTTCATTAAGGGAAGTATGTTTTCATATGTTTTGGATGATATATGTTTTTCCACTAAGTTTCCAAATGTGTGGTCATAGTCAAGTTTTATCACTACTCACATCGGTTCCACTGATCCCACACTTAGCCAAATTCCGAAGGATTCCTAGCAACCTAGCCTCATCCAACCTTCCCAATTTACGCACTTCGCATATTCAACCTTCAATATTTTCCTTTTTCTGCTAGAACTATGCAATGTGTAGAAAGCGTAGCCTCCCTTGGCCTCCAAAACTGCACAAATGATTCCTCTAATGTCCTTCCCTCAATCGAAGCTCACTACCTCCAGAAATAGAACAGTTATGTCCCTCAAGCCTCTAAGCTCCCCATTCCCCCTTTCCTCCTGATAATGCATAGTTTTTCCTTCCATGGCCCCATCGCATAGTAGCCGCTACCTACTCGAACTTTTCAATTTTGTCCCTTAGTGGCCACTGTGGAAATTTTTCCCTGAGTGAGGAATGTGCCAAAATTTCCCTCAGTCTAGCCTGAGCTATGCACTGTGCAGTCTCAGTGATCAAGCTTGACCCTTGGTTGCTTGAAATGCATAATTGCGCAGTCATTGGGATTTCTCCCTTGACCTGTCACTTAGTCTCGACCTAGTTCATGAATCCAAGTGCACTATCTAATGTTAGTGGTTTTCATACTGATTTCATCTCATCATGAGTAAGTTGTAGATGCAGGTACTCTCTTACATTATGGCAATATGATGAAGAAGGAGATGAACAAGTTGGACATGCTAGATGACACTTAAGGAGCTAAGGAGAAATGATAATCATTAGATAGGAAGACCAAGGAACCTTGGGGTATGATAGACAATCAGAGATGAGGACCACATGAAGACTCCATTTGATTCACAACCCTTTGGAGGGTAGGTACAAAAAACAAATCACATCTTTCATGAAGTTGAAATGAACCTCTTAGTGTAATGTGAAGGACTCATATCATTACGCCTTTAGTGACAGGTATGGTTGCAAACACTAAAATTCATTCCATGTTTTGTCCCTAAGTGTTTCGGTCCCTTTTGCAAGATAGGTAAGATGTCATATTTTTGCATGTTGGTTGTCACACTTTATGCATAAGCTCATTTTGGTGGTTTCAAGGGATCATTTTTGTGTTTATGAGTAAACACTTGTCGCACTCATTCACAAAGTTTTAAGCATTGTCACACAAGTGTCATCACAGTCATCATAAAGTCTATATTAGGTGTTTCACTTGTCGTAACTAGTCATGAGGTGGGAACGCACAAGAGAAAGTGTTGTTCATGTGTCCTAGGTGATCAACGTAGTTGATTCGTCAAGTATTCTAAGTTTTAAGACACAGTCTAAGCTCTATCACTTCACTTGTTAGTTTCACTAGTTCAACACTTAGACTTTTTCAAAGAAGCTCCACTAGCCTTCAACTTGGCTTCACCCAACCTTCATGGACTGCACATTATGAAATTCTAGTCAGCAGGTTGTGACCTTGACCCCTGGATTTTCACATTGTGTAGTTCTTATCCCCCAAGACTGCTGCATTACGCAAATTCTAAGCCCAAGACCCAACCTTCCCTTCTAGAATTGTGCAAACCTATCAATCAACCTTCCAGTCCAAAACTGCACAGAAGCTACCTTCAATGGTCCTCCCCTCAGCCTAACCTACTGTCTCCCACAACAATGAAGAAGTCAGTGAGCTTTCCTCTCCAAAATTTCACATAAAGCTTCCACAATGGCCCCTCCTTCATCTGGACTTAATGTCTCTCAAAACTGCATACAGACTGTCCCACAACCAAGCCTTGACTATGAAATGCATAGTTCTAGGCCTCAAGCCTTAGCCCTAGCTGCTAGGATTGTGCAATGTGCAATCACTGAGCCGCCCTTCCTAACTTGTAACTCAGTTTCAACTCAGTCCTCGAACCAATATGCACCATCTTAGGCTAGGAGTTTTTCAGGCTGATGTCTTATCATCATGAGTGAATTGTAGATATAGGAACCTAGTGGGATGATGAAGAATGAGATGAAGGAGGAATACATGCAAAGGACATTCTTATATCTAAGCATGCAAGCTGATCTCTCAGGGTAAAGTAAAGGGACACCAACTCGTGACCACAACCCAAGACTTGAGAACATTGAAGATTCATGTCACCAAGCCATGAGGAGGTGGAAGACAAGATCATTCTCAAGCAAACATAATTCATACCAGTAACAATGGCTTGACGTTCCATATCACTCAACTATTTTATATTAGCAGTGCCATATCATCTCTTGTCCTGAGTTTTCATATGCCACATCATGATTGTGGAAAATGTATATTGTATTCATGTTAAAGTGGAAGTCCAAAGGATACATATGTGATATGGAGAGTCATGTAAGTTGAAAATTCATAGGAAGTCTAACAGTCATGAGTGTAGTCAAAGAGTCAAAAAGTATGGGAAGCATCACCCCTTGGTTATATATACTCCCTCATTGTATGAGAAAATTACTTTTCACCTTGGCTCCTATTGCAAAGCATTAGAGAGATCAACTAGTTCTTTGAGGAGCAAGGAGAGGCTCCAATGTCCCACTTCTCAAGCTAGTGATGTACATTGTAAACATGTGTTTTGGACATTTTTCTTAATAACAAAAGAATTTTAAGGCCAACTTGTTCTTCATTCATGGACTATGAATGTTTGTAATACTATTTTGTGGACGTTTGTATTTCATGATTTCTTTCAAATGTACTAAGATAGTTGAACTATTTTAGTTATTTTAGTGCTTATTTTATTGAGAATGTGCTGTAATGGTTATTATCACTATCCCATCCTTTTAGACTATTCCGTGGGATACTAGACATATCTTTCCTTGTTTGTTGGTTGTTACAACCATTGCATCTGTTGTGGACTATTCCGCTAGATGTTAGACAAAGAATTATGGTTCATGTGTGTCTCTTTTTGGGTGGTACTATTACCTCTCACTTAGAGGCTCATTTTTTCTCCCCCATTTTGTAGTAGAGGAACCCTGACACAGTTGAAACTGCACACTCACAAGGCACACCTCCCTTGCTTTTCAAAGACACCATTGCATCACTCTCCTATGCTGAAAGTTAGAGCCAATGCATATCTTTGAGGTATATGGAAACTGTTCTGACATTCCGGCCGGGGCTCCTACACCAAATGGTATGGGGTCTAATTGGGACTTCACATCAATGAGAACCCTTTGGTTGGCAGATCTATAGCACCTTCAACACATTGGTATATCAAATCATCACATTTGCACCTTAATAAATATCAAATCATCATTAGATTCTATATTTTGTGTCATCTTCGAGCTGACATAGCCACTCCAAGCGGTTATGAAAACAAAAAATCTCATAAAACTATGATGCTTCATCTTGATTATAATTAAAATGTATTTAATCTGACGTGATTCCATTAATTGTTCACTATTCCCAAGATTAATGCAGTGATGGAGCTGCCTAATTTTTTAGTACCTTTTTGTCACTATGGTATGGGTTTGAATGATGGTCTTTCCCATTTTATTTTTAGATCTCCTATATTTAATAAGATTCCCATGTTTTCGATTTTATCCACCGACTCATTCAAATTCCTTTTGATGTGGTAAAAATCAATACATACAAATTGACCCATTGATAATTTGATTCTATGAAAAAGCGATGGAATCCTTAAGTCCTCTATTGTGAGACACGTTATAACTTGTTGTATGATGATTTTAGAGTTCCCAAAAGCTTTTAGCTGTTATATTCCATTTTCTATTTTAATTTCCAACCCTTTCTATAATTCCATATACTCTTCTTCTTTGTTCATTGTCACCCTTAGCCCCCATGCATACTTGATATCCCATTTCTTCATCGAGGTGAGAAACAACCCATCCCACTCCTACCTCCCTAAACATCCATACAAATTAAGAACATGATTATAGTTATTAAATCTCCATCAAAATAGAATCTAAAACATCTAGTATATATAAAATAAAAAGATAAATTATGAAAGACAAAATGATACAAGTCACTATGATATGCCATGTCTAAATTATACAAGTCAAAATGATACATGTAAAAAAGATACAACTCAATAATATGGTAATGGAGGCCATGAAAATGATACATATGATAGTAACCATGAAAATCAACACTATTAAAAAATAATCCATGATGCAGTCCATATGATCATGAATGTCATTTTCTACTACCAACAACTGGCTCATCACCATCGTGATCATTATCATCGTGATTATAATTTTTTTCATCTATATAGACATCAACCTCATTTTCATCTATATATGTGTCATCATGAGCATCATCTGCCATCTCCACAACATACCCAATATGATCTATATCTATGTGATGAGGATCATTCGAATATTCCAGAGGAGCATTGTTCTACAAAAAAAAAAACATTTAGAATGAAAATTTATTATTTATTTCATGCAATAATTAATTTCTTTGTTACATATCTAATATTACAACATATGAAATGCAACGATAATCATATGACATCCAATAAAAGTACACATATGCCATAATAAAATTTCAAATAATTTAGAACTAGGATGGCATTCCAATGAAGATTTCAAGATCTGGTAGGAGAACAATTAGAGCTCAGAGCAAAGATGAATAATCCTTATTTAGATCTATGATTATCATGCTAATAGGTGAAAAAAGAAACAAACATCAATACAGAGCATCAGATTGAATTATGTTTTACATTAGAAGAAAAAGTGACAATACTTGAAACTTGTGAAACAAAGCACCAAATGAATTCTGCAAACTTATGTGAATTTCGTTTCAAATATGAAGACTAAAAACACTTATGGAATTGTACAGGAAAAACATCAGTGGGAAAACTAACTAATAAGAATCACTAAAAGAATCTCTGATATGAGAGTTCAAATACTTCTTCCTTGAAATCTCGATTAATCTCAAAATGGAGTCAAATACAACACAAGTCTTTTTCTTCAGAAACCAAGCCTTCTCTCTTCTTTGTCATCTAATTTATACAAAATTTACATAAGCTTTGAGATCCATAATATCTAGAAAGTTTTAATTGAAAAATACTAAAAATATATACATATATTGATGACATTAAATTAAGCCTAAAAAATACATTTGCAAGGAACAAGTGGTGCTTTGACACTTTGAAACATAATCCATGGTTGAAAAAAAGTAGGCATGTAGCTATAGAATTTGTTGAAGATGTGGATCTAAATTGGTTACTCACAATATGGAACAAAATATGGAAAACCCCTTGTTTATAGCACCAATATCCTTATTTGATGGTGACTAATATGCTCAAAATAGCAATTTCCTTTTGATCTTTTCCATGACGTTACCCTATATTTCCAAGATAATTCTTATTACATAATTATAGCCTCTAGAAAGATTTGACAAAATATATATCTTTATCACTGTCAAAACTATGTTTTCAAGGAGTACTATTCAGGCGCTAACAAAATATATGGGTATACATTGTCAAAAGAAAAGAATGAACGCACTTCCAAACTATTTGGAAACATTGTCAAAAAAGAAAATCAAAGATCGACGTTGCCAAAGCATCTGGTACAGCTACCTTTTCAATGCTCATTTTAATGTTTTTCTACTTATAACAAGAGGTCTAGATTGTTTGATTTAATTTGTTTTTTTATTTTTTCTTTTCCTGGCCTTGGTGCCCTATTTTTCTCCTTTCCTATGTTTCTGATCTTCTAATTTTTAGAGGAACTTGAACCTTCATCTTTTTATTATTATTAATTCCCTCAAAGGTGTATCATCAACATCAATGACTTGGTCCTTCATGGTTGGTTTCTACTACAATTTTGGAGCTGAGCCTAGGCTTATTTCTGGGCCTTGTATGGGGTTTTCTCATCCCATATATCTCAGATAAAGTAACCTATGTTTCCTTATTTCTTTGTACATGTTTGGATTATTTGGTTTGTCCTCTAAATCCCTTGTTTCATTAAACTTTACTCCTAAACTCTCCTCATGTTTATCATTACAAAACTTATCAATAAGGTTCTGTTCTTGAAACCCCATACAATATTCTTGATGGGAGGCTAAAGGATTTTCCTCAATAACCCTCATACCCTTTCTTACATATACCCTTTCTACCAAAGGAATAAAAAATGGGTTTTCAATTCATTTTGTCTACAAAAACATTCCTTTTGTTTCAAGTAAGGACAAAGGAGGTTATTTTTTTTTGAATTTCAGCAGTCTAGATAAAGTTGTAAACCTTTCTGTGTTTCTTTATTTTTCTTGTTTTAGGCTTGGTAGAAACTGACTCAACAAACCCTCTCAAAAATAAGAAATTCTCCCATTTTCTACCAATTTTCCCCAAGTGATTAATAATTAACGAATTAATTAAAATGAGTTTGGTAGGAGGGGATGGATTCTTTTGAATCCTGAAGGAATAAGTATGGAAAAATTATCTTGGGGTTTGGAAAAAAATACAACAATTAGGCAAATATGTACGGTATTTTCTTGGGGCTAAACTTAGTATCTAAAAGGGGCATCAAAGATATAACTATCCTAGGAGAATCCTTCCTAATTATTCACAATATTAGAACAAATATTCCCCTCATTGATAGTATGCCAAGTACTTTATTTGATTGCATAATTAGTATTTTTGGATCTTTCTCTAACTACCACCCCTACCATATCCTTCAAAGTCTCAATAGTGATGTTGACCTACTGGCAAATATAGCATGCCTCTTAGCAGAAGGAAAAATGGAAACCAATGGAATCATTGACCACACTATCATCCCTTAATCGATGTCTATGAAGTATATTTATTACCCCTCCCTCATCCCATGCCGTCTCCATTTTGTTGAAACTAAGTTAACCAATGGAAATTTGTTCCCCCAATTCCCATACCTTCATTCCCCCCTCATTCCTCAATGTTTAATCATTGGCTTCATTAAACTACGTCTTAGTTAGCATCATAAACAATATAGTGATATATGGAATGATGGAAGGACTTATCTCATACCTGACAATCATGGAAACTTATAGGGATCAAATACATGCAAATCTGTGGCATTCATTAGTACTAACCATGGCTCTCGTCATTCGTTTCTCAACATCCACGAATCTCATTTTAATTACCATATCCAATGTGCCATTCCCATGGGATTTGAAGAAGATTAGATAAGGGAGTGATGTAGATACCATGGCAAGTGAGGAAACTATCTCTTTAGGGAATGGGAAGTTAATTGTCTGGATTTGGGAACCTGACTTAGGTGAGGTGAGTCTTTGTTGAAACTAAGTTAATTAATGGAAATTTATTCCTCCAATTTCCATACCTTCACTCCCTCCTCATTCCTCAACATGTAATCATTAGTGTCATTAGACTACGACTTAATTAGCATCCAAAAAAATATGGTGAAATCTGCAATGATGGAAGGACTCCTCCCATACCTGACAATTGTGGCAACATGCAAGGCTCAAATATATGAAAATGTGTGGCATTCATTACCATTAACCATGGCTCTCGTCATCCTTCTCTCAACATCTGCGACTCTCATTTTAATTACCCTCTCTGGCATGACATTCCCATGGGATCTGAGGAAAATTAGACAGGGGAGTGACACAAATACCACGACGAGTGAGGAAAATGTCTCTTCAATGAATGGGAAGTTAATTGTATGGATTTGGAACATGGCTTGGGTGAGGTGAGTTTGTAGTCATGAATGGATATTTTCTTTCAAATGGAGTTATAAAGGTGGATAGGAGTCCCAAATTCCTCAATTTCAAATAAGAAACACTAGGCAAGGGTCATCGATTCTCAAGAGGAATTCTAGGCTTGACTCTGTCAAGAGTAGAAGGCACGACATTTTCTTTTTTGATTCAAACGTAAAATTTTGCATTATGGGTTCCATTTCCTTGGTGTTCCATCAGAAAACCCCTGGTTTTCCTGAATTTCTGAATTATAATCCAAAGCAAGGTCAAAGTGGGATTTTAGGAAGGGGTCATCTGGTCTTGCATTTCTTTCCTAGATGGGCCAGATATTTTCATTTAACGCATATAGCTAGGTTATATCATCTAGTTTTGAACTACTATGCCTATATTTAGTTTGCATTGTGACATATATCACCTATGGATTCTAGTTTTGAGACTGAATCTTCTATGTCAAATATCTGTGGCCATTGCCATAGGGCCTATGAAGATATGAATTTGGAGATCTATGAATTTCAATTCCTAACATACGAGAAGCACAAGGAGGGTAAAGTCCAAATAGAATCAATGGAGGCCTAGCAAAAGAAAATTAGTAATCTCGAGGATGAAGTGGATGCTATGTGAAACATTATCATGGACTTGTACTTCCATCTGAATCATCCTCTAATTTCTCGAGTTATCATCCTTAGGGGTTTGACCTCAATCATCTTGTTGAGGATTCTAATCTGACTTAATTGTAATGGTTGGAGTTAAGTGTTTGTGAATGATGTTCCAATTTTTCTATGTATATACATCTAGAAAAATAAGAGTACTTAGCTGGTTTGGGGATTTTGTTGTAATTTGGGATGGGGTAGATAGATGAAATTTGGAATTCCAAATTACCAAGAGCAAATAAACAATGTAACTCTCCCAAGTACTTTCCATGACCATGGGTAGACTTAATGAAAAAAGTACTTATTTTTGTAAAAAAATGAATTGCATTGCATTGACAACTGATTAATGAATTGCATTGGAAACAATCATCGAGTTTTAGAGACATAGTTTTTTTTTATTTTTTTTTCACAATGATCTATGTTGATCCATGTTGATGAGATAAATATAAGTTTTTTCTAAACATGAAAGAAGAAGACCGAATGGTTATCATCATTTATGGCGAATATGATAATTTTTGCTCTGACGTCTAAGTATCAAGCTGGTAGTCAAGAAAAGAGAAAAAACCATTACAACAGAGCATCATAATGATTTATGTGTAACTTTAGCAGAAATTGTGAAAATATTCGAATCTCATAATAATAGAGCATCTCAACGGAGATGAATTCCACGAAACTTAACTTTAGATAAAATATGAAGACTTAACATCCATGAAATCTTGCATAAGAAAGAAACATTCTTAGGAAACATAAAGATAAATTCCACAAAAGAAATCTTTGACAAGAAAGCTTTAATACTTATGCCTAAAAAATATTATTAATATAAAAAATAAAACATTCACAATATAAGTCTCCTTTCAAATAAAACAACCCTTGGTTCTTCATTTTTCACAACTTTATAGAAGTTTACAAATTAAAATACATAGTTTTGGGACACATTTAATTACATATATTAAATATATATGTTATATATCTTTAATCTATTAAAACTAAAACTGAAAATGCATTTCCAAGGAAAAATCGATGCTTTGATAAGTCATAAAAACAAAAGGTGGTCATGTAGCTGTGAAGTCCACTAATGATGTGGATTGAAATAGGTCAATGATAAACTATAGAAAACTCTAGAGAATCCCCTATTTCTTGCCTCAAAATCCTGCTTCGATGTTGACTAATCCACTCAAAATGGAAAATTTTCTTTGATATTGATTTTTTCCTTATCAAGATAGTGCTTGTCGTGCAATAGGAATTTGTAGGGCATGGCCCAACTTGGGCCAAGTTTTGGGTAAAAGATCCCGCAGAAGAAGAATCGGACTACCTGGAGTTAGCGAAGACATATTCATCATGCGATCTTTTAGGGCTATGGGGATCGGACAAAGCCCTTATTTTGTAACGGGTATCAGGTATTAGTCCTTGATTTTTGGATCCATGGTATGTGGACCATGGTTTTTTGTAAAGATGAAATGTATTTAAGGATGTGTAATACCTTAGTGAAAAGGAAGTAGAACATAATAGAAGAGATCATTCCACTATTGTATCTTTCTATCGTCTATAGTTTTGAAGAAGGCTTCATAGCTGGGTGCCCAAAGACCTTGAAGAGTCTGCAGCTAAGTGTGCATACCACCTAAACATGGGTGTGTAGGTCAGAAAAGTGCATGTAATTGAAGATAATTTTAATAAAGAAGAAAGTTTTGGTGAATTGTTGCATCTCTTTGTGTGTTTATTGTCTATTGTTATGTATCTGGTCATGCACGCATTTCACTAAATTGTGCAAAGAATTGTAAGATATAGTATTATTTTTTAGATTATATGGGTTTAATGTGAATATGTTAAATTAAACATCTACTCAAAGTTATTTATGTACATGAAGTTGTAGGAAGATAGAAAACATAAGTATGTGGGCGTGGCAGTGCGCATATGCTTTTGACTGTAGAAACTTGGTTCTGTAACCTCCCATAACTGATTCAGATGAGACTGAAATTTTCTTATAGGTCATTGCTGAAAGGGCCAGTAGTTGATGGTTTTGTTGGTGCGCAACACACTCTCAACCTGGGTCAAGCCCCCTCAAACCAAGAAATTGTTCCATTGCTGGGATCGACATCTGCTTAAAGGGATACGATTTGGCATCCATCAAAGAAGGAACACCAGGAGTGGGTTGAACAAAAAGAAAGAGAATTTGTAGGAAAAAAGAACAGAAACCCAAATTTATTAACTGAAGCTTGGTTGTAGAGATATATCTTCAAAGATCAATACGAGATTTTCTTTGGTTCGTTCCACATTGAATTGCTTGAGTGGATATCTAAGTTAGTTGAGCATAGGATCTGTTTCAAAGGCCACGAACCTAAGGAATGGAATCCTGATTTAATAAAACGACTCAAGAGAGTTGATAAGAGTATCTCAAGGGCTATTGATTTTTGGATTGGTAACATTTTGGTAGGATTTATCACTGAGTTTGTGATCGATGAGATTGTTTCCTATAGTGAAGTTGAACGAAGATTCTTCAAAGGACCACCAGGTAAGTTCTTAAATTCTTTGAAGCTCTGGATTAAGATGTTAATGTTTGGAAAGGGGATTCTACAGATGCAATCATATTAATGTTTGGGAAAAGAAAAGATAAGCTGGAATGAGGAGCTACACTAAGTGGGAAGTGATATAAAACAATGCCAAAGAACTATATTAAGATTGACTATAGCCCCTTGTTAGGAGGATCTGAGAGTGAAGAAGAAGAAAGTAACCCTACAACCTCGCAATATTCCCCCACCCATCTTAAAGGCACATTGAAGTCAGGAGCTGAGAAGAATTAGGGTGTCTTTTGGATTCCCCATCCATGTACTCCCCTCACACCCCATCCCCTTTCCCATACTTTCCCTACACCTCCACCACCACCTAGCTTGTTGAGAAGAAGAATAATGGTTGATGACATAAAGCTACCTATATTTAAAGGACTAGGATCATAGGAACCTAACTAATTCTGGTTTGTAGCTAATGCAGTATGGATAACGAGGCAGATTAATAATGATGATGTAAAGAAGGTGCAGCTCGTCACGTCGCTGCAAGAAAGAGTGCTGACATGGTATATGAAATACTCCATGAGTAAGATGAATACTATGTTTAATGAAATTAAGGAAGCATTGGTAGCTGAGTTCAAGAAGCCAAAATCATAATTGCAGTGTATCATGGAGCTAAAAGAGATTAGGCAAGCACTGAATGAGTTTGTATAAGATTTAGATCAACAATTCAAGTTATTGATGGGACAAGTTAGCTTCACTTTACCTCTAGAAGAACATAAAGAATGGTTTATACCCACGCTATTCCCACAAATTAGATTACCTTTGACACAACAGAATACCGAAAATCAAGCTAAAGCATTGGAGATTGTGATGAAGTTAAAAGCTTTGTCGGTTGGGGATACTCATGTAGGAGTACAACAGATACAAACTCAACTAGCTAATTTGACCTTGGAATTGAAGGATCTTAAGAAAGGAAAAGATGTCATATCATAACTATGGTGTACAAAATGCAAAGTAGAGGGTCATTATAAGGATCAATGCCTTTTGTTTAGACATTATATAGTGAGTGGAGCACCTAATCCACTAAACCCATGATTGTACTGTGATATTTGTAGAGCGAGAGGCCAAAATCACACTGAAGATTTCTACCTGTTATAGAAATACATACAGACTTTGAAGAAAATATTTTTCAATTTTTGTAGATCATTGGGCCATGACGAAAAGAATGGTCAAAGTTATGATTTAATGATGGATCACACTGTTGATGCTTATCGATTACAAGTTGAAGAACATGCACATGAAGAGCCAAGCTAGCAGGCTGGTCAAGCAGGTTTCCAAGGATGAGGTCGAGGATGAGGACACAGAGATGGTCAAGGGCGTGGTTAGATTATATGTTATAATTGTGGACAAGTAGGACACTTTGCAAGGGAATATTAGAACCCCATAATGGCCTGCAACTATTGTAAGTATTTTGGTCATGTGATAGAATAATGCCCCATCCTGATTGCGAAGATGCAGGAGAAAAGAAAATAACAGCTTGTAGTGAATATTCAAATGATGACTGCCAAACGAAGGGAAGATCAACCATGCATCGACATTGTAATGAGAAATGAAGGTGTGACTGGAATTGATCAAGCCAATGGGGAAAAGGAAGCTAAACCTACATGGGTAAGAAAAAATACTGAAATGGTCCCAACATTTGATATCCTAAAGGAAAATCAAGTGTTCATGGAGGCGAGGTGAAGCTTTATGGATAATGGAGCCTCCACCTCTTCTACACAGCCGAATTAGAAGGATACCTACAGGATAGTACTAGTTGTGACAAAAGATGTGGATCTGAATATTTTGAAGTCTTTTCTACAGACTTGTATGAAGTTATTAACAAATCACAAGGCCATAGAGGGATTGCAGGAATTGATAGATTCTTGTGCTCCTAAAGAGGTAACGTAGAGTAATATGCATGCAGTGAATAATCTGCATAGACACAAGAAGCAGGTTGGAAAGTAAATGAGGCTTACAATGCAAATTGGGGAATACAACATGGATCAAGTTATCTTAGATCTAGGATCTTATGTCAATGTCTTGTCAAAGCAAACTTGGGAATTGATGGGTAAAACGAGGTTGCAATGGTCTACTATTTAGCTGAAGATGGAAAATCAACATAAAATATTACCTTTAGGAAGATTTCCTAATGTCGCAATGGACATCGATAGAGTGTGTACTACCACTGACTTTGAAGTGATTGAGATAGCGGATGATTGAAATCCTTACCCCACGTTGCTTGGATTGGATTGGGCGTTTGCTAACATGGCTATAATTAATTTGAAGAAAAGGAAAATGATATTCAAAAGAAATAACATCAGGGTTATTACCCAATTGGATCCATCAGAGGGAGTGAGATATACTAAATCTATTAGAGAAGAATACAATGTGGATGACATCGAAAACATTTATTAGATAACAACAGAAGAAGAAGAATGGATCAACCCTAATATAGATGGAAAATTGACTTGGGAGCAAGATAGTTCCTGCAGTTCAGATTTACAAGAGGAATTGGAAAACTGGAAGAATAGGTTGCATGAAATATCTACAAGGCGATGTGTAAGGATCACTAATGTAGTGCATTGTATGACAGCTGAGGTATGCTATTTACCTTTAAATGATGGTTTGGGTGGTGTAAATACTTCCTTTAGAGATTATGAAAGATGAGTACCTGAATGTTAGAGACTATTAACTCTGGATCAAGTACTGAGGGCTAACCCTGCTAGGTGGTGTGGTACACGCAAGAAAAATATTGGAGATTGAAAAAGATGTAGGAGATTGATGTGGGTAATATTTGGCGGAGTACTGACAGAGATTGCACATAATTATGATGGTAAAATTGATCCAAGGGATCATGTACAACTTTGTATGGTAACTTGGAAGGACATTCTGCGAGAAGAGTGGGTGCATGGCTTTATACATACCCTAGAGACAATTCCTCAAAATTGGTATCTGAAAATCGAGCTTCGACATGGTACTACTAGTTGGGTAGAGATGGTTGATGGATTCGTAATGACATTCAAATTTGAATATTGATATCCACATATAGTTACAACTCTGTATATAGTTAAGAATAATATTTTTGAAAACGAAGTGCTAATTATCTAGAAAACTGATTGGGCTAGATAGATATGCAATGTAATGGAATGCTATAACAACACTCCTGAAGAGGATGAAGATCCTCACAACATTGACATTAAAGAGTCAGAAGATCATTGTGAAGTAAATGGACCTGAGATAGAAATTATTGATATAAAAAAGCCATTGAAGATGCGAAAGGTGAATATAGGGTCAAAGCCTGAACCAAAGTATGCAACAATATGAGACTACTGGGACGAAGACACAATCATTAAGATAACATATCTCTTGCATGAATATCAAGGGTTGTTCCCTACTAATTTTTTAGATATGAAGGGGATATTAAGATATTTGGGAGTCATCAGGATTCATCTAAAGCCTAATGTGAAGCCTTTCAAGAAAAGACCATACAGATTGAATCCAAAATTGAAGGAGAAGGTGAAAGAATAAATAGACAAAATGTTAACAACTCGGATAATTGAACCTTTCGAAGAAGAAGCAGTTATGCCTATGGAATACATTGTACTGAGTCTGAGAATTATAGATGTCACAAATATGGCAAAATTTGACATGATGAGGAAATAATGTCGCATATACTAGGTTTAGAAGAAGACAAATTCATAGCAGGATTCCATCAACAGGTGCAGAAAGCAAGGTAGAAAGCCTAGCATGACATCCATATCAAGAAGAAGATATTTTGGGAAGGGGATCTTGTATTATTATATGACAATAAATTCACAAAGTTCCAGGGGAAATTCAAAACACATTGGTTGGGGCCATATATCATCAAGATTATTTCAGATGGTGGTGTTGTTCATCTCACAAATTTGAATGGTCATATGATTCCAGGACGAGTGAATGGTAGTAGATTGAAGATACATACTGATGACTATGTCCCTTGAGCTTCAAACTGAAAAATGAAGGAAGTCTTAGTGCCACTTATAGTTGAAAGTGGGCACAAGACTATAAACTACTCTGCAAGAAGGGACTCCACTGAAGGAAGATTACTACGCGATATTCAAGAGTGTGACGAAGTCTGAGAGAGTAGCGATAAAGAAGAGGTGACTGCACCAGAAGGGAAATATGACAAAGTTAGTTGGAAATATGACTATTGGAAAGAAAAATGGCCCTGTTAAAAATAAATTACCATTGAGAGGCATGGGAGAAAATAATTTATGAAGCACAAATTCTTGTATCTAGCCCATACCTAAATTAATGAGCCAAATCTAAGACAATCATGAGCTTTGTAATTCAAAATTGTTATAAAATTTGCATCTTGCACCACATTTTACACTTTTCTACCTAGAGAGATCAGAAATTGCAGCCAAGTGTAGAAGCATTATTGCATGTCTGAGAGGAGTTGGGAAGAGTTGGTTAGGATATTTACAAAGAAAGGGATAAGTCATATCATGGAGTCACATGCAGGAAAGATCATAGGGGCAAGTGTACCCATGTCCCCGACATGCTTAAGGTTACCAAGAAAGGTTCTTGTACAAGCACAAGCACAAGCACAACCATAATCCCAGCCACAGAAGATGAAGAAGAAGAGACCAACTAAGGTCTCTGCAGCAGAATTGAGAACATCACCAAGAAAGAAGACGCATAAGGAAGTGCAAACGAAGAATGCGAAGCATAAAGGAAAAAAGCCCATGCATAAAGGAAATAAGTCGATGCAAAGGGAGCCTTAATAGATTAATGATAGTCAAGAGGATGCTAAATTTCACCTCATGGAGATGGAGAAGGAAGGAATTCCTATTGTCCTCCCACCTTACATGCCGCTAAGAAAACCAAATGCAAAGCTAGTAAAAGAACCGAAGGAGGGTAAGATGGCCACGTAAATGATGTTGTTTCCAGAGGAAGTACTCTTTGATGGTCAAGTGTTGGGGAATATCCCCCAGTTGAAGATGGAATATTGGGATTTTAATGATAGGAATAAGTACCCTCAGTTCCAACTGAGTAGATATTTGAAGTAGGTTCGGTACCTAGAAAATGACGTAATAAGGTTGGAATCACAACAATGGGTTGTGGGAATGCAGAGAGGAGGGATTTTGAACATGCTGAATGTGTGACACTTCGATTGAAGCCCATTTAGTATAATATATGTGCGACAGCTCCTCGCACTGGCACATGATGGTTGCATTTGGCTAGGGATGAGGATCTCAAGCAATGAGATGCCAATCACGAAAATCATGACGTTGCCTCATCAAGAAAAAGACCTCGTGGAAGAATTCATTGGAAATAACTAAGACAAGGAAATGACACAACTGATGAAGGACAAATTCAAGTTAGTGAAGAAGTCGCGGGGATATGACATCAACTATATTGGTGACCAAGGATTTCATTTTGCTATGCACATATTGGCATGAAAGATACTGAGGAAATGCAAGGCGAATGAGGTGCCTATAATGGTAGTATATTTGGTTGCGAAGTACCGCGCAGGGGTCCAGTGCAACTGGGCTGCCTATCTATGTAGGGAGTTTTTGGCAGATTGTCAGGAAGCACAGGAGGAGGGAAATACATTCCATTATGCCTGGTTGAAAATTATCATTGTATTGATTGCATGGAAAGAGCCATAAGACTCACAGAGTCCATCTGTTGAGGTGGATGTTTGAGAGGCAGCGAGGTATGCCTCCCTCTGGATTACAAAGAATCCTATGCGCACAACAGAAAACAAGATCTTCTTTGTAATGATGGAAATGGATCTACATATGGTGGTGAATCAACATCCAAGGTTTTCACCGAGTTTGTATAAGAAGCATTGTCACATTGCAGATTTCAAAGCAGACTTTCACAGGGCATATGTGAAAGTGATGAAGGACCCAACAAAGACACATCATCCATTGTCATACCTATTAGCAAAATATGATCTCCTCACAGTAATGTAGGAATGGCGGGAGGAATGGATGACTCCACCCATTGGAGTAGTTGGAGTAGTTGGAATAGAGAAGGGTACCTCGCAAGGTGCAAGTACAAGTAGGAAGGATGTTGATGTAGAGACAGAAGAAACAGGGCGAATGAAGGAACATGAAGAACACCTCAGTGATGCGGGGGTATTAGAATATTTTCCCTTTGTGGTGAAAATGTAGCTACGAAAGATGAGAAAAAGCAGATAAGGGTAAGGGAGCAGTTCCGCTTGCCCTCACTGATGGGGACATCGAGGAGATAGTAGAAACGATCCAGGAGATCAACATAGAAACTTGGGAAAATATTGATGATCATTGCAAAGCGATCTTGCTTGAGGTGTAACAGGGCATCACAGAGATGAAGGCATTGCCACAGGCAGTGAGGCAACCAGAGCAAGTAACCGAGCCATTGTAGCTAGAACAATTACTGGAAACAACTTTTGGAGTTAGGATGTTATAAGTTCCAATTAGGGCACTAAAGTTTGAAGCCGCAATAAACAAAAAGTGAGCCAAATCATGGCACAGTGTCCAGATGAATTTCGTTGTTCTACCCCTCCAAGTGTTGCATGAATTTCACCAAGGTATCACTACAGAATTGAAGGAATGAGAGCAGCGTATGTCACTGTTAAAATCAAAGGCGAAGTTAGAAAAAGCATCAATGAAGAAGGAATTGGATAAATTGGCCAAGGATAGGGAGGAAGCAAGGAAGCAACGAGAACAGCTGGACAAGGCCATTGTTGAGACTTGCAACATAGTTCCAGACGTGAAGGTCTGTGAGGATGAAGTGCTTGCAGGAAAGGTTGCGAAGCTCACCCTCATGATCAAGGACTCAAAGATTACTATGGCTAAGTTGAAATGTAAATATGAAGTGCAGATATCAGAGCTGTGAATAAGGTTGCAGCTAATTATTCCACCAAGGTTTTAGTAGAAAAGCTAAAGGGACATCAACACAACTTTGAAAGGCATATCTGATATGGTGGTAGATTGTGGAAAACTGCTCAATGGTATGATTTAGATTTGGTTCTTCATTATAGGAGGATCCAAACGTCCTGAAGATTGAGGAGGAACTGCAGGTGAAATATAAGCGACATGATGAGGTCTTGGAAGCTATGAAGACCTTAACAATCTTGCAAAGGCTTGCCAACATTACTGAAGGGAAGAACCTCCAGGTGCAAATAGATGATCTTTAGAGGAAAGCACAAATCTTATAGGAGAGGACTCAGCCGTGGCAGGAGGAATCCATACAACTTTCACTGGTAGTGGATGAGAGGCTAAAGGAATTGAAGAGAAGGGAAGCACAAGTACTGCAAAAGACTATTAGCCCTAATATAGAAGGTTTGTTGAATGAGGTGTGCTAGGAAGAAAATTTGATGGAAAAAATAGTCCAACAGTACAACACAATGTACAACGGGATGACAACAAAAATCAAGGGCACTGAAGCTAAGTGACTCGAGACAAGTCACGGGTGAGTGTTGGGGGCCTGTTGGGGCCCAACGTGGTCCAAGATTTGGGTAAAAGACCTCGTAGAAGGAGCAAGCACGCGTAGCTGATGAAGATATATTTATCATGCGGTATTTTAGGGCTTTCGGGATGGGACAAAGCCCTTATTTTGTAGCGGGTATCAGGTATTATTCCTTGTTTTGTGGATCCATGTTATGTGGATCCATGATATGTGGACCATGGTTTTGGTAAAGATGAAATGTATTTAAGGATGTGTAATACCTTAGTGAAGAGGAAGTAGAACATAATAGAAGAGCTCATTCGACTATTCTATCTTTCTATCTTCTGTAATTTTGGAGAAGGCTCCAAAACTGAGTGTGCAGAGAACTTGAAGAGTCTGCAGCTGAGTGCACATACCACATGCAACTAGGTGCACAGGTCATAAAAGTGCATGTAATTGAAGATCCTTTTAATAAAGAATAAATTTTTGGTGAATTGTTGCTTCTCCTTATGTGTTTATTGTCTATTGTTATGTATCTGGTTATGCATGCTTTTCACTAAGTTATGTGAAGAACTATAAGATATACTCTTATTTGCTAGAGTTTATGGGTTTAATGTGAATATGTTAAATTAATCATCTGTGCGAAGTTTTTTATGTACGCAAAGTTGTAGGAAGTGTTGCAGAAATTATATGTGTTATAATTCCAACATTAAATTATCAGTCCGAGGCTCATAAGATTTGAGGCACAAGCGCATGTAATGCAGGATCAAAGCATCTAATCTGAACTAACATCATGAAATTTGAAATATATTCCTAGGTTAAGTACAAAATTTATATTCCTAGTTTGAAATTAATATATTGATAAGCAAATGAATAACTTCAATCAAATATGAATTAATTAAAAATTACTAATAAGTCAAGGAAAATAATGATTGATCTATTCAAATGAGTGCTACTTGATTCAAAGCAACTTGACATGTAAAAGATAAAATTGATGCAAATTATCAGTCCGAGGCTCATAAGCTTTGAGGCACAAGCGCATGTAATGCAGGATCAAAGCATCTAATCTGAACTAACATCATGAAATTTGAAATATATTCCTAGGTTAAGTACAAAATTTATATTCCTAGTTTGAAATTAATATATTGATAAGCAAATGAATAACTTCAATCAAATATGAATTAATTAAAAATTACTGATAAGTCAAGGAAAATAATGATTGATCTATTCAAATGAGTGCTACTTGATTCAAAGCAACTCGACATGTAAAAGATAAAATTGATGCCTAAAGCTAATTGTTCACACAATGCAATTTATTAATAAATGGTCTTTAATTCCATAAATAGAAAAATAAACAAATGATTAACTATGATAATTACTCTATTGAAATCACACAGCTCACACTTCCAAACTACATATTCATAATTAACTAAATTACAGAAATAATGAGTACAAAATGCAGCTAAGTACAGAACACGACTTGAGTGCAGAACGCGATCTGAGTACATAATGCGAATGAGTATAGAATATAGTTGAGTAGATAATGTGGCCGATTGTAGAATGTTACCAAGTACAAAATGTAGTTGAGTACAGAATTTGGCCAAGTGCTGAATGCAGCTAAGCTTACTCCACAACCTACAAAGTGAAACCAATATCAATGCACTCGCTGCCCTCTACTCAAATGTTTTCCCTCTACTTAGATCTACAAAACATAAATGAATCTAGAATACAAATTGAAGTGCTAGAATTCTGAAAACTATTTAGCAAACAACTTGGAAATGGAAATAAATATATTAACTGAAACAATACACACTTCCTAAAACCATTATCGGGATCACACCATAAATAGGGAAGCAATTACATAATCTAAACTGCAGAAATAAATTGAAAAAACAATTAAATCTAATTCAAACCATTTGTAAGGAATAAAATATAAAAAGGAATTAAACACACTTACATAATCTATGTTAACCCTGCAAACATGATGGGTTCAGGTGGGATTTCTTGTCCATGTGTTGCAGGTCTAAACTCAATTCATAAAATGGACACCAAAGCTACAACAACTTCATTATCCTCTATTCATCCAAAAAAAAAGTTTTAATATACAACAACTGACAAATGTAATTGTGCTTCCTCTCCTATGTAACTCTATGTAACTCCTTGTGTAACTCCCTAGATCTGAATGACTGAAATATATACTATGCTTTTACAATTTGAGATCCCAAGCTCAAGGATCCGATCTTAGCCAAATGCTAACAAAATTACAAAAATACATTTCAAATGATGCTTTTGGAATTGGTTATGGAAAACTTGCCTTGGGAAATCTCACGATCCATGCATAGCATCATTGAGATATAGAATATTTGATTGCAACCATATATAGCTTGAAAAAGAAACAAAATAAATCTTCAACCCAAAATATATGGAACTATGGCTGATATAAAATCGTCAAACCCAACGAATCTGTACTTAACTCATAATTTCTACACTGATTATGTACTTAACTTTTACTAGAATATTTCCTTGAGCATAACTTCTTCTAAATAACAAATTTTGCCAAATGGTTTCTAGGTTACCTAAATGAGGGTTCTCTAAACAAAATTAGTGTGTCATAATTTCAAGATTTATCTTAATTTGATCACAAATTGAGAGTTTAATCTACAACCACTTTGTACTTAACCTGTAGAAACTAGTTTAATTGACTTATGAAGAATTTCAGCAATGAATCCCTGCAACAAATAAACTTGGAAAACCCATCATTAGAAAATCATGAAAAAATCATATATGATCATTAGAAAGTCAAGAAAACTAATGATAACCAACCACAAAGTGTAGGATATGAATTAATGGAAAATTGTGGAATTAGAGTGTGAAATGAGTTTAAAACATAGGAATTTAGGGTATGAATAATGGTATTAGTCTGGTGGAAAAATGGGCACATTGGAGGCCCAATATCCCCCCCATTCCTAAAGGTATGGGCATATTCGAGGCCCAACATCCCCCCCATGCCTAAGGGTTTGCATGTCCTCATGCAAACAAATCCCTTGTTTATTGACAAATTCTTGACATTGCTTTGAAAATGTTGGTTCTTGTGGGACAACATTGCTTGAATATTTCAAGGTGCTAGTTCTTGGGAGCAACACTGCTTGCTTGGAGGTGTTGGTTCTTGTGCGGCAACACTTCTCACATTTAATATATCACACTAATTTACAGAGCAATACAAATTGAGGACAAGAAAGGGATGGATGAGGAAGAGATGATGGAAGAAAATGAAATGATGATGGAGATGGTGAATGGGTGCTTACATACTCTTTCTTCCTAAGGTCAATGTCTATAGGTGGTTTCCTTTATCATTTCATCATAGTAATGACTTCATCGTGTGAATAGAATGCATGGAGAAGACACTATAGAGATTTCCTTTATTAATGTACCATAAGGGTTTTTCTTTTAACATCGTCTTATAATCAGAGTATAAGTATTTTTATTATGAGTGGCGAATGGAAGGAAAATAGAAGGATAATGATTTATGAAAGATGAAATACATTGAATGAGAAGTGTTGAATAATTAAGCTTCCTAAACCTTTTAGTAAATTAGAGAATCTTAAGCCAAATTTACCTCAAGTTTTACCTTCTTGTTGATATGCTCAGTGCCACAAGATGAAGTGGAGGATGGAGTGGCTGGAGCTAATGTGACTACTGATTTGATTTGTTGAATAAGGTTGAAGGATGAAGGATGAACTAAAGGTCCCATTTTCTCCCCCTTCCTGAGGAGTTGTATGTCCCCAAACAAATGAGGAAAGGTGACTGCTATTGCAAATGACAATGGGAATGTTGATACAAAAATCCAAACTACTGCAAACCTGTGTTGAGATCTCAAAGCTATATAGTCTTCAACCACTACACACCGTGTGAAAATTTCCATATGTGAATAAATGGCATCGATGCTGAAAAAAATCACTGGATTACCAACCATTGAGGATGTCATTAATCAATGTGAGATATACCACCTTTGATGTCAATGGGAATCAAGGAACTAGGTACATTCTACTAGCCATGAATGGATTTGTCGAAGTCGAATGGATTGAAAAATTCATCCACCAAAAAACATTGATTTATTTCCATAGTAGATGACACAAATACATGAAATTAAGGCATGCAGGCTCATAGGTACCTTATCCAACCCTAACCTTGGTCTCAGATAATTTGTTGATGTCAATGGGATAAAGTTTGTTGGTAGGTGGGCCTTAAGGCATCCCACATCAACCAACAAGAGTACAAGAAATAATGACTTGAAAGATACATGATTTGAAGAACTTATACAAATTTACAAACTTTATTAGGAACTTTTCCCGCTAGTTACCTGGTTTTTAAGTAAAGTCCCTGTCTAGTTGCTCTAGACAAGCTAGTTTTCACAAAGGACTTATTTTTCTCTTTACTATTTTCATTTATTTATTTACAATAATAACTTTCCTACTATACTGGAGAAAATATGTCCTCCTTCAAGTGAAATATAACTTCCAATAAATCCATATGCGGATTAGGTACAAAGATATATTCATGCTTAGATTTAACATATAAAATTTAGAATGTACATGAGCATGAAAAATCAGCAAGTTTGAAAGATGTGATACAAATACTACTTCAGGATGAGAGTGGTACTTTGATTTAATTATGATCTGGAACCAATGCTTGATGTAATCTTGGTGGTGTTGGCCCATTACTTCATTTGCATCACTCTAAAAGTCCTCCTCGGTCACGTCAGGAAAACTTGGTTAATTGGTCTTCGAAATGCATATGTCTTGTTGTTGGGGATGGTGAGAGTTCCTCGATCTCAGGTTCTGAAGGATGCTCCTCATCGCATTTGGTAAATGATTTCTTGAAATCCTTGGTAGATGGGCAAGAGGAATCAAGGGATACTTCCAAATCCTTTTCTAGTTGTGGAGAGATAGATAATTTGCTGAATACAGTCAGGATGAACTCTTCCTGAGAAGCGAATACCCTAGCTACTACTAGGATTTGAGAAAGTGCTTCAAGGGACATTCTTAAAGCTCTCAAACATTCTTTGAATTTCTCTTGCTAATTGATGATCCATTTCTCACAACATGGATCAATACCCAGGGGTTCTCATAGCATCCCAAAAATGTTTGATCTTTAAAGAGCTTGAATTTTTAATCTAAATGAATCAAAAACTTCTAATTGCAATAAAACTCACCGAAATTGCTTATTTTGAAAACTAAAATTTGGAGAAACCCCACAATAGTGGATGCATGGTTCTTCATGCACTTCTTACTGTACACTCTTTACCCTTTGATTGTCCTAACAAATCATCACCACACAGAAAATTTTGTGAAAGAAACTATGCTCTAATCCCTTTAGCACCTCCCCGATAACGATGCCAATTTTTTTGGGGAAACTATATGTATTATAATTCCAACATTAAATTATCAATCTAGGACTTGTAAGCCTTGAGGCACAAGCACAGGTAATGCATGATCAGAGCATCTAATCTAAACTAACATCATGAAATTTGAAATATATTCCTAGATTAAGTACAGAATTTCTATTCCTAGTTTGAAACTAATCTATTGATAAGCAAAGGAATTAATTAAAACTTACTAGGAAATTAGGGAAAATAACGAATGATCTATTAAAATGAGTGTTACTTGATTCAAAACAACTTGACATGTAAAAGATAAAATTTATGCCTAAAGCCAATTGTTGACACAACGCAATTTATTAACAAACGATCTTTAATTCCACAAATTGCAAAACAAAAAAATGATTAACTATGATATTTACTTGAAATCACACAAATCCCCCTTCCAAACTAGATTTTTCTAATTAAGTAAATCATAGAAACACTGAGTACATAATGCAACTAAGTATAGAATGTGGTCTAAGTATAGAATGTGACCTAAGTACAGAATGTGGTTTAGTATAGAATGCAGTTGAGTAAAGAATGTGGCTGAGTATCGAACGTGATTGAGTGCTTACTCCACAACCTGCAAAGCGAAATCAATGGCAATGCGCTCACTGCCCTCTACTTAGACCTACAAAGAATAAATGAATATAGAATACAAATTGAAGTGCTGGAATTCTGAAAACTATTTAGCAAACAACTTGGAAACGAAATATAAATATATTGGTTGAAACAAAACACAATTCCTAAAACTACTCCTGGGATCACACCATAAATCGGGAAGCAATTATGTAATCTAAAATGCAGAAATGAATTGTAGAAACAAATTGACAAAAAAATTAAATCTAATTCAAACAATTTGCAAGGAATAAAAATATAAAAAAGAAATAAACACATTTACATAATCTATGTAACCCAACAAACATGAAGGGTTTAGGCATCCTTTCCTGTCCATGTGTTGTAGGTCTAAACTCAATTCATAAAATGGACACCAAAGCTACAACAACTTATCATCCTTTATTAATCCAAAAACAAAGTTTTAATATACAACAACCAACAAATTTAATTGTGCTTCCTCTCCTATGTAACTCTCTGTAACTTCTTGTGTAACTCCCTAGCTCTGAATGACTGAAATATATACTATGCTTTTACAATTTTAGATCCCAATCTCAAGGATCTGATCTTAGTCAAATGCTAACACAATTACAAAAATACATTTCAAATGATGTTTTTGGAATTGGTTATGGAAGATTGTCTTGGGAAATCTCATGATCCATGCATAGCATGATTGAGATATATAATATCTGATTGTAGCTCCATATAGATTGAAAAATAAACAAAATAAATATTCAACCCAAAATATATGGAACTGTGGCTGATCCAAAATCGTCAAACCCAACGAATTTGTACTTCACTCAGAATTTTGGCACGAATTATGTACTTAACTTTCAATGGGATATCCCCATGAGCATAACTTCTTCTAAATGACGAATGTTTTCAAACGTTTTCTGGGTTACTTGAATGAGGGTGCTCTTAACAAAACCCATTTTTCGTAATTTCAATATTCTTATTAATTTGATCAAAAAATGAGATTTTAATCTATAACAATTATGTACTTAATATGTAGAAACTAGTTTAATTGACTTATGAAGAATTTCGGCAATGAATCCATGTAGTAAATAAACTTGGAAAAACCATGATTAATAAATCATGAAAAAATCATCTTTGATCACTGAAAAGTCAAGAAAACTATTGATAACCAACCACGAAGTGTAGCATATGCATTAATGGCGAATTGTGGAATTAGGGTGTGAAACGAGTTAAAAAGATAGGAATTTAGGGTATGAATAATGGTATTTGTATCGTGGAAAAATGGGCATATTCAAGGCCCAACAAGAAGATAGAAAATGTAAATAAGTATACGGATGTGACAACACGCATATCCCTTCGGCTGCAGAAACCCGGTTCTACAAGCTCCCATAACTTCTTTGGGTGAGATTGTGATCTTCTTCTAGGTCGTTGTTGAAAGGGCCAATAGTTGAGGGTTTTGTTTGTGCACAGAACTCTCTGAACCTAGCTCAAGGCCCCTCAAACCAACAATATTCTCTTAAAATATTTTGACAAAATCTATATCCTTATCGCCTTCAAACCTGTGTTTCCAGAGAGTACCATTCAGGCGTTGACACAATATCTAGGTATGTGTTGTCAAAATCAAAACAGTGAAAGTGATAGCAAAACATTTATTAGCATTATCAAAAGTAAATCAAATATCAGCACTACCAAAACATTTGACATCACTGTAAAAAACAGATAAAAAATTATCTCTTCCAGAACGTTTAACAACACTATCTTTGGGATACTTATTTGACTTTTTTTCTATGTCTAAAAAAAGGTCCATGTTGCTTCTTTCAATTTGTTTTTCGTTTTTGCTTTGCTTAGCCTTGGGCCCTATTTTTCTCTTTTACTTTGTTTCCGAGTCTTTTTCTTCTTAAAGGAATTTGAAGCTTCCTCCTTATTTATTAACATATACTTCATAGGTATATCATCAATAACACTGAATTTCATTTTCAAAATTGGGTTCTGTTGCAATTTAGAGTTGAACCAAAGCTTATTTATGGGCCTTGTATGGGATATTCTCATCCCATAAATCTTAGCTAAGGTAAATTATTTCTCATATTACTTTTGTGATAGTTTGGATGACTGGGTTTGACCTTTTAAGTCCTTTGCCTCACTGAGTTTAACCCTTGAGCCCATTTCTTGTTTATTAATGCTATGATTATCAATAGGGCAATCTTTTGGCACCTCTAGAAATTGTTCTTGAGGGGAAGCTAAAGGTTTTTTCTCAAGAAACCTCCTACTCCTTACATACATTTCTCTACCATAAGAAAAGAAACAGGGTGTTCTATTTGTTTACCTAGCAAATCTTTTCTCTTGCTTCTTGTAAGGATAGAGGAAATTGTTTTCTTTGGAGCTTCGGGGTTTTGGATAGGGTTCTTAGAATTTCTTTGTTTCTTACCCTTGATGGATTTTGGTTTGATAGTGATTTCTTCAACAAACCCTCCCCAAAATAAGAGATGATCTCAATCTCTTCCTATCTTTCTTACATGATTGACAACTAATATTTTAATCAAACACTTGTGAAAAATGAAATGGGGGGAAGACTTAGGTTTTTCTCTAATTTTTGCAAACATTTTCGTAAGACTCTTTAACAAGAAAAATGGCATTTTCATACTTAATTAACCAGCCAAATGAGCCAAAATATTGAAGTGGGACATGGAAATCCTATCATACCTTCCATCACACATAAAATACATCTGTATAAAATTCATGGCATCATTCTAGGTGGGTTTGAGCCACATTATCTACACATTCATCGTCCAATTTTCATTTTGGTGCTCTTCCTTAAGGAAAACTACAATGTTGATACAAAAAAGGTTTTGGTTTTTAAACCATCTATCCACATCAATAGAAAATCCTATTTTCTCAACAACTTCCTCCATAACTGGGAATGAAATGTCATCAAGAGTAACCACCTTCCCATCAAAATCATTTGTGAAGGACCTAACAACAATGTAATTGAACCCTTGGAGCTTGTGACAATACTTTGCCCAACCCTCCTGCACAAACCACTCATACTATTCTGAATAAGATTCAATAAAGTCCACTCCATTTGGCTCATCCTTGAACGAAGGCTCACCATTTCCCATCTTCAAGATTTTATCTGACAATCACAAACTGGTCAAAGAATCAAAAACTCATCAGGCATTGTTTTTGGAAAAAACAACTGAAAGCTACTTCCATGGAAGCCCGACATGAGAAACAAAAAGTATTTTTAACCTTAGTCGTAATAATATGGAAATTCAATCTGACATGTGGACATAAAATGAATAAACACCTCGTGCATCCATATTACCCATCATGCCCATTTTTACTTTGGTCATCAACATTTTTTTTCACAAATATGATTTGATGGGTAAAGAATGACTATAATGTGTGACTTTCATACTGTCACCTGTCGGATGATACATTTCACATCATATGGTGTGAGCACATTTCACAGCAACTCACTTACAAAAATGCATATTATTCACTGTTATTTTCTTTGGCGGTTCCTTGTTTTATATCATTAGAATTGGCAGTTCCAAAAGAAATAGAAATTTCCATAATAATTTAGTAGAACTTAGACCCTAAAGCCCCCATTGAGTTTACCTCGAGATTTTAAATGTGATAACAAGCTCATAGCTCCAGGAATTACCAAATATTGACAAGGATCTAGGCTCAGAGATCCAAGAATCACAAGGCTTCTTGCTTTCCAAGACGATCATCTGGCCATGCTCCTTAACACATGTATCTTAGGTCCATAATCAATCCCATGTAATGTGCTCTCAACCCAAGCATCCCCAAGTGAAGTGCTCATCCTCCTAAAGTATTCCATGTGATCCCAATTCTTTTAAGGTCAACCTCCTTTCTTCCCTTTTCCTAGTGCTCATCATCCAAGGCAAGTCCATCTCCTATTCCAAACAACCATCTTCTCAAACCTTGAAAACTGTTAGGTTCGTTGAATTATGAATGAGATATAAAAGTCTACTTTCTCCATATAAAGTCTCATGAGGTTGGATGTGGGGAACATCATGCTTAAAGTACCCATTTCCTAGGAGTGTGGGGAGTGTAGAGAACATGTCTCCTACACATGAGAATGCACCCCCATGTAACATTGCAAAAACTTTGAAAGCCTAATGTGAAAAAAATGTTGTCACCTAAAGTGTACAACTAAGGCACAATGCTCATACGAAGGGTTGTCACTCTAATCCATATTCACTTTGTTTAGATTTTCTCCTAGCTAAGTCAAGGGGGGTAGTCCCTAATGGTGAAAATTAAAGAATGAAACTTGTTGGAAAAACAAGTCTAGGAGATATGAGGAAAAGGCAATTGTTACTATTGCAACTTGATTATTATATAGAGCAAGTTTAAGATTTATAAACAATGCTTCAAAATAGATTCCAATTAAGATCAAATGAGGTAGATATAGGATGTAAAGGTGATAGACCAGTGCCTTAACAATTCTCAATGGAAATTTAGAGACTAAATAGATGTTCAAGTTAGGATAATGAAAATGCTACAAGAAGTGTTATAAATTGCACAATATCAAATATGAGAAGATAAAAATAACTTGCAAAATAGAAATAGCTTGTACTTTCAAGAAAATGCTTAAGATAAGAATGAAAATGTAAATAGACAATGAGAAATATAATCAAATATGAGTATAGAACTATAATCCAATATTGCAAAGAAGATATAATACCCACAATGATAGTTATGCCACAAGAGATGAAAATTTAGAAGGATGGAATGCAAAACTAAACTAGGTGGAATGCAAGATCTTGGTTACTTTTAGTTAAATGCATAGTCTACATGAATCATTCTTCTCAATATTTTTTAAGTTACTCACAAACACAAGTTGTAGAGACAATATCGAGTGAAGAAATCTAGGGATTTATTAACTACGCCTCCCCTTACCTCTATCTACCTAAGTGCCTCTAAAACTACATGGACTATGGCCTTGACGACTACAAGGTAACCTATGCTAACTATTAATGAGGGTCTAGCCTCTCAAATTAGATCAAGAAGGTTTCCCTAAAACTTTCTATCAACCAAGCTCAAGCTTGGAGGTAATTTTTTAGGATGTAAGGCTAAATTCTTAGATGAAAATGCAATTGCTTCAAATGAGACAATGATATCAAAGTTACTTTAAATAGAATTAATGCCAATGTGTTTGCAATCACAAATGAGATAGGCACTTCAAAGATACAAGATTTGTAGCAAATAACAATGATCAATGAAACAATAATAAATTACCTCAATGAAATAGTATAATTATTGTATGTTCATATATTAGAGAAAAACCCCCAATGCCTTTAGGTAATAGTGTGTTTATTATATGTTCTCACTTATTTAGATAGTTGAATAGGAAATAAATTATAGAGATCTCACAAATGTTAAATGGAAGATGATATTGTTAACCATGATTAGAAAGACTACTTAAATCGAAATTGCAAATGAAACTAGACAAAACGTTTTTCAAGTGCAACTTGAGACCAAGTATCAGTGCAAGGAAATGAAATTATAATTTAAATGCAATTAAACTAGATTAGAAATGAAAATTCAAGAGGACTAAGCTAGTGAGTTAGTAGGTTAGCTCTCCCTTTTAAACAAGGAGATAAAGGATTCCAATGGACAAAAATCCGAAGCTCCCCAAAAGAAAGATTTTCTTTTATTAATGAGGTTACAAGGAGGAAGAATCCCTTTTACAAGATATAATATTCTCTACTCAGGTCCTTTCTTTCAAACCAAGCCTTCAAAGTTTAAACAAGGTCCAACAAAGGCCTACATCATAAATCTTCCTATTCTAATAGCCATGTCCCTACATATCTTCT